>JAOBRG010383817.1:0-10990 GCA_027574985.1 Umimayanthus nakama | reverse complement strand
GGTAGGGGTTGTCGGTGCCCGCGGACCATAACTCTAAAATTATTAATTAAATTTGGTGAGGCAGTGGAGATTTATAAACTTATTAATTTGGTTTAGTTTTTATTGGTTCATGACGTCATCGATGCCTATTAATGACGTCATAACTCATCATTTTTAAAAAAAATTTTCCTCATTAAAGTAGAAAAGATTAGAGGCGTTGACTTAAAAAATTAACAAATAAATGGTACAAAATGTAACGAAAACTTCCCTTTTAAAATAAATAACATTTTTTCAAGAAATTGAGTTTTACAAACCAAAGTTTTTTTCATCTTAAGCATAATGTTCAAACCTCACTTTAGCACTTAACTCTATTCAGATGTTGATGTCTAAGCATTACCATCCAAATTTCAAATCCTCGTATTTAAGAACATTCAGCCTCAGACCAAAAATTAGATGTTCTTACAAAAAGAACAGTGTAAGCGAGACGCTGCAAGGCCAAGAAACTATTTGGCTGAAGTTTCAACTTGAGCATGCACAGCAGGCTAGTACTGCTCGAGGACTTGCTGTAACTACTGTGGTCAAATTCCCGCATCTGGCGGCGAGGTTTGGTGAGCCAACAAAAAAATGTTGCTCTTTATGAGTTAGAGACCTATCCAAATACCCACAAAGTAACCACTTCCGTTTTTAAGTTTGTATTTAATAGATAAGTTTTTTCACTAGCAAGTGGGTAGTTTCACGCCTTCTTGGCTACCAGCTCGCGTACGATAGAAGCACCTGAAAGAATTGCTAGTTTTACAACTTATTTTTTTAACTTTCCTTTCTTTTACGCTAGAGAGCACGTTGACGCACAAAAGTGAAAGCGACCTTACAACAAAACTGTAAGAACTGCAGTTGAAGATAAGAAGGAACTCGTGGCTGAATACCTAAGCACAGAACTAAAGGAAGTGCTGTGGTAGCATTTACGTTGGTATACAAACAAAAACGAGAAGACTTCAACAGAAAATGGTGCTGGAAGGAGGAAAAGACGAAGCTAAGAAAGGAAGCAAAACATTGGTTTGTGATGGTAAGAACAAGCAAGCTGAAAAGCTAGCAATTGAGATATACAATTTCTGCTTTAACCTTAAAGAAGTTGCAAACGAGTTGACTCTCCAACAGCTCTACGAGAGACTTTCTGCCTTGACCAAGCAACTTAAAACTGCAATAGAAGTACGAGCATCCTTGTTGTTCCTTGTCACCATAGGAGGTATTAAACACCCAAAAAAGTTCTTAAAATTGAGTGAAGAAGACCAAATAATTGAGAGAGACACGTTCACCGAATGCAACGAGGATAATAACTCTTTAAAAGATGAGGAAAATGATGTGGTGACTGAAGCACACGAAGACACAAAGTCTGCTTTAACAGGGCAAACGATTCTTCAGAAAGAGCAAACAAGAGAAACCGACACTAAAAGTGGGGAAACTAAAGATGTTAACAGACTCGGTAATAACGGAAAAAACAGCAAACTAATGATAGAACTACAAAGTATGGAGGTACGAGATATTGAGAATGAGCTTCAAAAACAACTTGCAAGGCTTGAAGAGCGGCAAGAAAAGACGCTTAAACGAACACTGTCCATGATCTTAAGTCACGTCGGTACAGAAGACTGTGAGTGTCTGACAGACATAACAGAAGAAAACTCCACAGTTACAGAAGGGGTCTCTGAACAGAAAGTGACCAAGATCAAACAAAACACGGACGAGGGTCAGCAGTTTCCAGATGAAGATGATGAGAGCATGCGCAGTCCTCGGGAGTGTAAATCATCTTATTTCTTCGAATCTGCCCTTCGCTCGAGGTTACGAGCTTTGCTTCATTTTTGCAAAGACAGCCGAGTTGTCCCAGTTGTGAAAACCTTAAACCTGATTAACGACACATATAAATGTCCTGAGTTTGAGCCGCTGAGTGAATGGAAAGTCTGTTTGTGGAAGCTTCACAAGTTCTTAGATTATTGTATCCAAAAGAAAGAAATTCAAGAACAACAGCAGAAAACTGAAGGAGAAAAAGGTTTTTTTCTTTCAGAAATAGACTATGCTAGTAGTGAGGAAGACAAGAAAAGAAACGCGAAAGACTCTCGAAAGGGTTGAAAATCATGGCAGAACCAACCTCAATGTGAAGAGACTACAATGACAGTCTTTACATTGCAAATCTCATTTCGAAAGTGCTAACAAGTACATGATGTGTAGTTTCTTTCTTTGTTTACTGTAAAGCTCATCTTCTACCAACAAGATGCTTGAACGTTTGACAAGCGTTTCTTATACTATAAACGTTCCAATTACTGGTGAAATACTCTAATAGGTTTAACAAGTACCGCCAGCAACTTATATTAGATTTACCTACATAGCTATTGGGTAGAGGTTCAGAACACTTGCCATCTCGCCTAACAAAAAGAAAAACTGACCAAACTGACAACGGTTGTATAACCTTTATAGAACTAGATGCTTATTAAAAGGCACTGTTTTTCTAGTCAGTAGCCAGAGTCTATCACAAATACATCGGATGCGGAAGCCTTGGGGAAATGCGCAGTCAGCTGTATTCAACCTTCGCAAAGAAGACCTAATCGAGGCTGAGCTTTAGCAGTGCCGCCAATTTTGCTAAATGTTTCTCTCCTAATGTACTTCGATAAACTTTTTTATAATAAGTCGTTCTGAGAATCTTAATTTAGACTATGATAAAAGGCCAAGTAGAATTTTGCTTT
This sequence comes from Umimayanthus nakama, assembly GCA_027574985.1. Lineage (NCBI taxonomy): Eukaryota > Metazoa > Cnidaria > Anthozoa > Zoantharia > Parazoanthidae > Umimayanthus > Umimayanthus nakama. The sequence goes on along the minus strand of JAOBRG010383817.1, from coordinate 8,279 downwards.
GCCGATACCATCTGAAGTGCTCTTAAACTTTTCTTTTTTAAATGCAATGTTATCTTTTATTTTAAATGCATTTAGTTATTTCATTATTGTATTGCGCTTTGCTATTCAAAATTTTTGGTCGTAGTTGACCCGTGTCTTATTTGGCAGCACCCAGTACTTTTAGCCGCGCACGTATACTATCAATTAGAAGCATTGGTGAAGCCACCACGCGTCTCTAAAGCAGCCGCTTTTTCGATTTTCTAAAACGGGATTTTAGTTTGCCGTAGATAGGAAAAGTCAGTCTTTCAAGTTCTTGTTGTATTTGAACACAATCGTATATGGTTCCGCAAGCCGCTATTAAACTTGCAGCACATGGGCATGTCTCTACCTTGATGTGATAACAATCGGAGAACTTGGTGATGGTTTAATAGGCCGCTTTTGCCTAAAAGTAAAATCTGTTTCAAAATCGTTTTAGTCTGGCCATTATGTAGTTGGACCTTGAACAAAGAACAAAAATAAAGTTTCTCTGCGCCAACTTACTAGTGTTACGCCCCCATAAATATATCAAAAATGTAGAAAAACGTACGCACGCGAAAAGGGTGAATTACTAGATATCTTATAGTATCTCTTTAGCATAAATCTAAAATGGCGGCTTGTTACACGCTTTTTTTATAAGAACTAGTAACTTGCGACTCAGCATGGGCTGTTCTTAATTTCTTTTGACGATTTCAGCCTCAAATTGTTCTTTAATTGTTCTCATTTTCTGGAAATTCCAGTCGGAACAATAAAACGTCGCTAAGAAACACATGTTTGCTATCAATTCATACTGCTGTACTGATGCAAAAAAGTTTGCCACTGTCTATACATCGTCCGCGATCGTCGCGAGCTTGCTTATCACTCTTCCAGCGCTTGATGACCCAGCCAATTCTAACAGATCTTTTATACATGTATGTCTCATTCTGTGTACAAGAATTAAATAATCTTTCTTAAATTTTTCTGATCAAAATTTCAGCCTGGTGATTGTTCTTAGCTTGTTTTTAATTTTTTGGCAAATCTCAGCCTGGATGTTCTTATAAAGTTTGTTCTTATAAAAAAAAGCGTGTATTGTGTCTTGTAAACATAATTCTCTTAAAATGTTTCAATGCTGTTTAAACGTCAAAACAGTTTGCTACAAATGTAAAACATTTATGCAATATCCTTTTTTCATTTTGGGTTGTGACGATTGCCAGTAATATCGTTATTTAACGATCGGAGACGATGCATACTATATTTGTTCACTCAAAGCAATATGTCATTTTTATATACGGCTAAAACATTTCCTAGTCCTATTCACTTCACCACACCTTTGAATTCACTTCATGCGAATGAGTATGGCAAACATTTTTCTTGCAAGAACACAACTATTACAGCACGGTTTGCGCAAACATCTAACGACTTTAGCCAGATTTTCTCGAGCAGGAGTAATTACGTTGTCTGCGCTTCGAGATGGTTTACAACATTGCGCCAGTCTTCTGGGTTCAGCTGCTCGCATTTTTCCGTCCACTGCTGCACTGAAAAGTAGCTCCATGCGTTGTGGTAGCGTGGTAGGAGAAAGACCAACTTTTTTGTAAATGTACATTTATCAAACCTGTCGCCACTTTCTCGTAAAAACGCGCGTATCGTAGTGCATTTAAGTTTGTACCAGAAAATAAGATTTGAAAAAAATATTTTTTTGGGGAAGGGGAAGGTTGACAAGTAGGTGATAATTGGTTTATCAACAAGGGTTGAAATGGTTTAAATGAGATTTGATGTGTAGCTACCGTTTCGAGCAGTAACTCTTTGTCGGAGCAGACCGAGCTCCGTACAAGCAACATAAAGCTGTTTTACCAGCAACACCGAAAACAGATCGATAGCGAAAGGATCACGAAGATGGGAACTGAAAAAAAAACCCGACCACCTCGTCCCCCGTACAATGTTGAGCTATACTTCACTGTTAGGAGGTATCTCTATTGAAACAATATTGAAGGGGGTTGGGTGGGTTGGGTGGGTGGGTTGGGTGGGTGGGTAGGATTAGAGATGCAAGACCAATAGAATCGACCACAAGTACAAGTGTGGCTTGGAGTAGGACTTGTTAGCTTTGAACTTGTAATGTTGACAAAGAGATCTTAAGCAATTTTAGTAGTAAACGGGAGGACAGCCACGAGATTTGAACCAACAACAGTTTTGCAAACTCTTACCAAGATGTTATACCGTGTTCATACCAAGCACTAAACATGATTATATTAAACCGGTTCGACTTTAAAATCTTGCTTTTCTAATGTGTTCATAGGTTTTATCGGGTTCTGAAATGAGCATTTCAACGCCTAACGATAAGTTAACACAATTATATAGGTTTTGAGCCAGTTTGAGTACTGCAACTGTCAAGTTAATTTTCAACTACGATTAACTTAAACCTGTTTAACGAGAAGTGTGAACCTGGCTTTAGTCGTACAAAACAATCATTATCGAAGTCGTACTCGTTGTCAAATCTAAAATACTTAAACAAATTTTGCTTTTATTATGAGAGCATGCATGTTTGCGGTATAACCACACTGTCAAATCTTAGATTCGTGAAGGGTTTTGCAATGTTTTTATTTGTGTTTAAAAATTATTAACTACAAAGTGCAACATAAACTGACACTTCGTATTGGTAAACCGCCCAACCATTGAAACTATTGCTTTTGTTAAAGGTTTTCTTTTCAATTCTAGAGCAAACGCTTTGTTAACCTTTCTTTTTGCTTCTCTACTGCATAACGAAAATACGCTCAAACTGCCCCCGCCCTTAACGGGCCTAAACGCTCTTTGGAAAACAGTGTACAACCGCATTTTTTTCACTTTGAATTTTAAGGTTCACATGTTTTTCTTTTGGATTGGCTCTCAAAGTTGAACATCACGTTTAGGATGATGCTTACTGCTCGGACTATCGTGGAGGTCTTGTAAATAGTGTTTGAAGGAAATGCAGCTGATATAAGCAACCTCGTGTTGTCTGTTTTTCTTGGGCAGGGCAGTAAATTATAGCAAACAGTAACAAGATAATTCTTTAAGTAGTAAAGCTTTGCTACAAAACACAAAAATCCATTAACGGGCAATTTCTCTAATACTTTTTTCGTTGGGATACTTTGATGTCCACAACATAACGTGCGTTCAATAGTGTGTATCGTAACAAATGGCTTTTTTGAAGATTAGCACCCCTTGTCAAATGGATTGTAACATCTCTTCAGTGGAGGAAGCAATCGGTGGTAGTCTTGTTCAAATGCAAATGTCTAAAAATAGAATATAATTAGACAAATTAATATAAAATGCTTTTGTTACAAAGTAGGTGACTTGATTTGCTACAGTATTTAATAAAGTAACCTGTGGTCATAAGAGCTAAACCAACAAAAACTGCATTTCGTGTAGAACAGCACACCAACAAATTTTTCTTGCTTCTGATTGGTTGCTTGATCATGAATATTTTTAAAACAGTGTAACTAAATCCTACGTATCACCTATGAAATCAAAACCTAAATTTGCAGTGTCATCCGGAAACTTCATCTATTTGAAAACGCTAAATGATCAAAAACGTCTTGCAATTGCAAGGGTATGGATTGTTGATAAAAAGTCTTCGAAAAAGGTTCGGAAGTTCAGCTTTGAATTATTTCGGAAAGCCTTATCAAAAAATCGTTAAATCATCAGAAGCCTTAGGAAAATCTTCGAAATAGCTTTGGAAACTTTCGAAACATCTTCAAAAAAAATCTAAAAGTGTTTCGAAAGACTTAAGAGAATTTTGAAAGTTTTCGAATTTTTTTTGGAAATTATTGGAAAACCTTCGGAATGTTCGAGGATTTCAAAAAAGTAAGTATTTTTTGTTGCTGTGGTATTAACAGGATACATCACTAAAGCATACTCGAATTTCTTATAACAAAGGAATAAAACACAAAGTACAAAGTTGACATTAAAGTACGTGATTATAAACATATAAAATGAAATTTGCTTTTTTACTGCTCGAGTCAGGTGAAGGAATTGCGGAAAATGCAAATATCCCTATGTATCCCGAACATATAGAACGACTTAACCCAGATCTAATTTACAATCATTTGCATAGTAATTTTCCGCAGTCCCGCACTTTTGTGTCGATTCTTTACTCTTATTCCAGTCAATGTAACCTACCTTTTTCATTTTTTATTGATTCGCGTTTCCACAATGGTGTGACTTTTTGCAGCATCCTTTTAGGGAAAAAACAATTTTGATATTTTGAGTTTTGACAAAAGGGTGGAAATGCTAGCAAGATCGCAGTCTTACCAGAGATGACAACAAAATGAAGGCTTGAAAGCGCGAAAGAGTGACAAATGTAGATAGGCTTTAAGATAATGTAGCCTGATTAATTAACAGGTACTGTAAAATCCAAAATTGTGACTTAAGCCTGTTTAGGTTTTAAGGGGTTTAGAGTGGGCTCACATAAAAAGGGAAGGGCTTTCATATTTTGGCCAGCAATGAATAATAATAGGCAGTATAAAGAAATTACACGTTTTGAGGTGAGCAATTGCTGTCTGAGAAATATAGTAGAAGATACCAAGACACCTAGCGTACCATAAATATATGTTTTCGTGGCTTATAACAACAAAACTATTTTAGTGATAGAAATGCTTACAAAGCTAGATGTGTTTTTAGTATGTTAAAGTTTTATTTACTGTTTTTATAAGAAAACAATGAACACAAGATGGCAAGGGGCACAATAACCGGAATGTAATAGATTTGCCCATATATGGGGTTTATTACTGGTCGGGCATACTACTTTGGCAGAGGGTAGGTGGGCATACATTTGGCGGGAAAAAGAAGGGGAAATAACCGCGGGATTTTGCTTGGGATATAGACCCTTCATACGCTCTTTAATTCAATTGAATCATGATGTTAATATTAACTCTGTAAATGACAGAAATAAAAAGTGCAGATCAAAGTTTGTTGGAAGTAAAAAACTAGGGGCCTTATATCGAAAACTGTTGTACTGGTGAAGTTTTGAAACAAAAAGTAACCGCGATTTTCTTTTTTATAGTTAATGTATGAGAATTTGCATGGAATTGACGTTGAACGGGCATCGAAGCTCGTCTATGCAAAATTTCGATACATTAACTGTAAAATTTTCTGTCTTTCAAAACTTTACCAGTGCATTAGTTTTCAATAAAAAAAAATCCTTAAATTTCTGCGCCAACTAAACTTGACTTGCTCTTTTACAAAGTGCTGACATTAGGTTTTCAAAAGCGAGAGAAAGGTCTATTGAGCGGTATTTTCATTAGGATTTATTGAAGCAAGATGTCTGCCATATAAACGCTTGGACCAAGATTCCACTGTACTCAGGAAGTCATCCTCGTCAACTGACATAGCCAACCCTTCTCCATTTGTATAGAACCTGAAACTTCGAGACCATACATTATATCAACCCATTTACGCCAACACCGCTTGGGTCACTATTGACGTCGAAGAGCAGATTATCACCATTTTCCGATAAAGTTGAAGCTATCAACATACACGTTAAATGATTTTTCAAACATCCTTGTCGCCGGAAGTATAGCATCTCTTAGCTGTAACACGGACTGAACCAGACACAAACAGACAAAATGTAAATGAAACGAAATGTTCCAATGCTCATAGCATCCTACAACAACTGACAAGTCTTATTGTTTGTTTTAGATGCTGCACTGCCAAGTAGCTCGCGTATCTAAAACAGTTAAGTACTAACTTTTTAGCAAACCACGCTAACAACTTTGCTGTCAATTCATGCCCAGCTCAAATTTTCAATTAGAATTGTTTCGTAAAATTGTATTTGTTATTTAATTAATGGTTTTGGGTGTGTCGCACTGGGACTATAGTCTTACTTTCCGTTCTCCACATTATTAAATTCCTTTTACATATATTTTACAAAACAATCATGGAATCTTCTAAAAGAACCTATTTTGCAGATTTAAAATAATAAGTTCTGTTAAACCAGTCATACCAATTTCTTACCTTTGCAAGCTTTGTGGCCACATGGCTGAAGCAGGACGTGTTGTCGACTTCTATTACACAACTGACAAAGCGAAAACTTGCCTCCCCTCGCTCCCTTCAGCTGGCTGCCCTTTCTAACAGAATGAGTGGTTGTAGCGGCTTGACTCGGTTTGGCGTTGCCGGTACCGTCAAATCTCGTTGCACGCGTACGTTTCTTGCTAAGATACCGACTTGTCTTAGAAGACATGTGTTTTTGAATAGGTTGTTCATTTTCAGATTCATCGCTAGCAACATCGCGATTGTCTCGCTTCTTGTCGGTTTCATAAGCCATCGTGTCACTTCTGTCAGACTCTTCACTCGAAGAAGCATATCTGTTATCCCAAACGCCAGCATCGCCTTCTTGTAACTGTGTACTTTTCTTATTTCTTTTATCTTTTGCTTTAGTCTCTCTCCTTTCTACAAAGATGTCTTCGTCTGATGAAGAACTTGTTTCCGATGAAGAATGCTGGTTTTCATACGTACTACTACTGCTACCGTTGCTGTTCCTGTACTGATTGTCACCCTCACTTTCGGTGTCCTGGTCTAATTCTCTAGTTTCAATTTCGTCTCCTCCTCCTAGTTCTTCTTCTTCATCGTCGTCGTCAGTTTCTTGTTCTTCATCATCATCAACATTATCATTACCATCATCACTTTCTTCTTGTGCTTCATCGTCATCTTCTTCTTGATCTTCTTCGTCGTCGAACTCTTCGAGTTCCTCTTCATTATTAGAATCAACATCTTCTTCTGTTTCATCATTCCTGTCATCATCATCATCAACATCATCACTATCTTCTTGTTCTTGTCCTTGTTCTTCGTCATTGTCATTGTCTTCTTGTTCGCCTTTATCGCCAGCTTTTTGTTCACCATCATCGTCATCACTAATACTTTCTCCTTGTTCTTCTTCAATGTCATTTTCTTCTAGTTCCTCTTCAGCTTCAACTTCTTCTTTTTCTTGTACATCATTGTCATCATCACCACGTCCTTCTCTTCGTTCTTCTTCATCCTCATCTTCCGCTTGTCTTTCCTTGTTGTCGTAAGATACCATTTCTTTTTCTTTGTTGTTAGTATTTTTAATCTCACAAGGTTCTTCATTTTCATGAAACAGTGTTTTATCCTTGTCATCACCGTCTTCTTCTCGTGTTCCACCATCGCCTCTGTCGCTTTTAACAGAGACAGATCTGTTTTCTTTATCATTTGCTTTAGTCTCAGGCTTTTCAAGTTTGTAATTGTTAGCTTTATTTTCAATACATTCTACGTTTTTCTCTCCAGTGTTCCAAGTTTCCTTTTGGTGGTAACATTCTTTCTTATCATCGACTGGTTGACAACTGATTTTGCTTTGCCCTTTTCTGACGAAGTTTTCTCCTAAATTTCTTCCAATTTCTTCTTGTTCATGAGAAACAAATTTTTCGGTATAGGATGTAGTACAATACGCCGCATCAACTTTCTTCGCATGTTTACTGGAGGAGCAGGGTATGTTTCCTGAACTTAGCTGGATGTCAAATTTCAGGAAAGAAGTGTTTTGCTTAGCTTTTGGTTCTTTAACATTGCTGATGTCTTTAACAACTTGGTGTGTTTTTTCAGCAGTTTTTAGGTAGCCACTGAAAGCACGTTCTTTTTCAAAAGTGCCGACTTTTGGAAAAGACTTCTCGCCTTTATTCGTCTTAACAACCTTAGAAGCCGAAGGGCTGCCACTGTAATCTGTATCAGCTCCACTTTGTTCATTCTTTAAACAAGGAAAAACGACAAATAATCAGAACTATTGTACTTAGTTTAACCCTTAAACACGCAGGCTATTTTGCCACACATATACAGGCAAGGGGGGATTCGTTGAACCCTCCCCCCAAGATTTTTGAAACGGTTAAAAATATGCACATGCCCTTTGGCATGCAATTAGTGTATGACCTACTAATTAATTTGCATAGTAACAATTATCACTTAATTAGCCGCTGTTGCCATGGTAACAAATACAAAAATCCAAGATGGCCACCGATGGCCGCCATCTTGGATTTTCGATTTTTGAGATTTTGCTTAAAATTAAGAAATTTTATTGGAAATAGATAGAAAACAATATTTTATATACAAAAACTACGAAATAAGTAGAAAAATAAGACTAACTGGGAGTTTTTAATCATTTTTATTAAAAAAAAATGAAAATTTGACAGCAAACTCTGACTTCGGTCAATTAGTATGATAACGTCAGCAATGATTAGTGTCAAAAGATGTGTTCATTATCGAGGAACAGTTATGCAAAAGCGTTTGGCAATTGGTCAAGGGGCAAAAAT
>JAOBRG010383795.1:0-10991 GCA_027574985.1 Umimayanthus nakama | reverse complement strand
ACTACAAGTTTAGGACGTCTTAGGAGCTTAAGGTCATCTAGACGTCTTAGCCGTCTCTAGTATAAAAACGGCCAATGTCTCATCTGTCAACCCAAGCCAGAGAAGAAAGCTAGACATCACTCGGGAGACGGGTGGGAAGAGATACGCGAAGGTTACTGTTCAGTAAAAAAAAGCAAATTTAATTATTCAAATCCAAGTTTGGTTTGAAAAGGCCATTTTAAGAAGTTCGATTGATCGAAGAATCAAATCAAATTCTTAACAACAAAACCAAATCTTGATTCTTGGGCAAAACGCTTGATCTGGTTTTGACTGTGAATAAAACATAAACCTGAAATACATATCAAAATATATACACTTTAATCTACAATTAAAACTACAATTCTGTAAAATCTTTATCAATTAAGTCGTTTATTACAACTAAAGCATTACTACTAAATATATATTGAATACACAATTAAAAATTACAATTCTGTAAAATCTGTTGTAAGCTACGTATTAAAATTAAAACATTACAATTAAATCGACAATTGAAACTTACATTTGTGTAGAAAATCTGTATTGAACCATGGAAAAGGGACGCCTTTTAGTTTTTTGTACATTCTAATTTTATTGATGTTGCGGTAATTTTGCTCAGTTTCTGGTATATCAAGAACGAATCCGTGAAACTTTGCTATAGATCTCAAAATCACAATAAAATCGTTTGTTAGTTTGCTCAATTTTGTATGTGTTTGCTTCAAAGTTTTAGAAAAAAAAACTGGTGCATTGATGATTAGGAGTTAGAAAGGTATTGTTACTACTTACAGTATAGCTCTTGGATTGCCACGGCTTTCCGTTGTATTTCTCTACTAATGCAGAATTTTGTAAAATAAAGCTGTATTTAAGGAGCTTGACCGGTCTAATTGTCTTCATGCCGTTCGGAATATAGTGCAAATGTTGGTAATTGGGTGATGATAAACAACTAATTTCCGTTTGAATTAGAGGTTCATAAAAGTAAGAGACAAACACTCTCACTTATCCTTGAATACACTTTGGCAGACAAATGCCGAACCAAGTTTGATATCAGCTACACGAATCCACGAGGCATGACTAGCAAAAACGACTGAAAGGTTTCATTATCATTGTCGTTCTGATAAAAATTCTCTTTTTTTCTCAAGATGCAAAAGAAAAAAATGTGTGTTTTGGCTTGTGAGAAAGTAAACACAATTATTTTCTATTGAATCAAGAGATTGGCAAGACAAACCCCAACAAATAGATAGTCTCTTCGAGGGTAAAGTTGGTTAGTTCTAACTTCATTATCAATGTTTAATATGCGTAATTTGTTGATGTAACTTATAGAGAAAGTCTGGGATACCCATCACCTTTGTCAGTTCCTTTATCATTTTCACCATTCATACAAACAAACTTCCTTTCTTCGTTAGCGATCATTTAATTTTGAAAACGAGCTCATCGATCGATTACATGAATGAATATAACGAAAAAGAGCCCTTGATTAAATATCCAGATCCCTTTTTATTTGTGTTTTCTTTCAAAGATGGATTTGCTGCTGTATTTCAAGAGCCCGATCAAGTACGCTCTGAATTGGCTGACAACATAACCTTTTCAAAAGCACATATGATTCAGTTTTGTTCTTAACTAATACATATGCGAAAAACTTTCGTTTCGAAAGCTCAGTTTTTAGAAACAACCTTTCTGTTTATGATTGCAAGTTTATGAAAACAAATTACAACGTTCTGTTTTGGTTCTAAGAATTAGTTTGTTGGTTTGCCAAAAGTTTTTCCGACAGGTCAAAAAGACGGATACGGATGTGTATTCAGTAGTAATATCTTCCGGTTATTCTTGATTTTTATGTTCCAATTACATATTCAAAGTTTAGGACATGCTTGGTGTAGTGTACTCAATTTGTAACAAATCGAAAAAGACCAGAATTATCGAAAATCGCTGCAAAAAGGACAGAATTTAGTACAGTCATGCTTTGTACGAGTGGAAAATGTCAAAGTTCACCCAATACTAATCATTTATATTTAAGAAAATTTTAGAAACATGTGAAGCTGAATTCCTCAAAACATTTTTGTACATTCAGCCATAGCCCAAATGTATATTTGGCGTTCTTGTATTAAAATTGAATGCATGGTAAGCCATAATTTTCAAAATTTGGTAATTTAATTAGCATTTTAAAATTGAATGTAATTTTCAAAAAGTTACTATTTGCAATTTGCTTAATACATTATTTATTTGAATGTCAAGCAGTTTTTACATTACTTTATGATGCGCATTGATTTTATCATTATTATTTCCTTTATTATTATTATTATTACTAATACTTACATTAACTTGGCTTGAGGGCTTGCCTTTTATGAAACATGCTAAATGTTCATAGCAGATTGCTCTTACTTGTTGATAGCTGGTATTACAGCAATTATCAGCTTTACAAAGAACATACCATACGGACCGTACCTAAATTAGTAACACAGGGTACCTGAAAGAGCAATTTTGTTTAATTGAAAGATTTTTGTCACTGTATTAAAATACTGCTTGGTATTAATATGTAAGTAGTATCTAATGGGGTATTTATAATTTTCATAGTATTATTTTCAAAGTGTTTCAATTGATATTTTGAGTATAGTTGATTCATAAAGGTTTTGTAGCGTATTTGGGCGAAGAGGAAATTATTGTGGTTATTATTATTACTACTCTTCTTGTTTTCATCATCGTAACTTTGTATTCCCACCACAAATTTTGTTCCCATCATAACTTTAGAGAGCCTTATACACCTATCAATGTTAAGCCCGGGAGGGGGAGGGGGGGTGCGGGCAAGGGTGGGGATTTGTGTCTGTGACTCGAAATTTTTGTAAAAACGCCTATGGGTCGGGGGTCGAAAAATTGTCAAATTAAGTTCAAGCTCCTCACCCCGGGAATACAAAAATACATCAAATCTCCCCTTCCCCGGCCTGGGTAACAAGGCAGTTACAAAAGGTTCTGAAATAGAAACTTGGGTGTTATAAAAAATACGTTAACATCATGGCACAGGAAGCGACGTTCGAACGATCCACGAGTCGATGACGAGGTCTCGTTCCAGTCTCCTTGCAATGACATGGCCATTTCGTTCCAAGGCTCAAATTCAACTGCCCTCCCCCCGGGAAGGCCAGTATCGTCAAATGCCCAGCCCAGGGGACTAAAAATCGTGTCAAACGCCCGCCCTAAGCCCGCACCCCCCCTCCCGGGCTTTACATTGATACGTGCATTAAATCCCCCTCCTTTCTGCATTCAAACTGTATTTTACGCACAAACGACTGAGTGCGGTGACCTCATTTGTTCGCAGCATGGTCAGCAAGGAGGACATTTCAAGAAAATTTTGATGAAGTTAAACTTTCAGAATTGAGCATCAAATTGCAGAAAGCTACGCGGTAGCTTCAATCTTTGACTACAGAATACTTTTAAAATTTAGTTATCAATTAAGATATTCTCTGCGCTATGCACAAAAAAATTAACAATAAGAATGGGTCACGCAGCTCATTCTTGTGTTTTAGCGAAGAGTGCAAAATAAATTTGGCCAGTTTGTTTTTAAAAATGGAGTAAGTTTTTCTTAGTTCACAGAAAAGTTACCTGTATTTGTTCTGCTTGAAATACAATGGCTGCTAAGTGAAATGCTATTATAATAAGATCTAGAAAAACTAGCAGTAATCCGTCATTATAAGGAGAAAAAGAATTCGTCAAACTTAATGACGCAAAAGTTAATGGCAAGTAAGCGAGAGCCACTTAAACGGTCAATTGGAGGTTTCGGCGATCCCCCTCCCCCCAATTTTTTTCCTTGGCTAAATTTTTTATCGCCTGACCAGTTGCAAACCGTTCTTTTGCAAAACTGTTCCCCGATAAAGCACAGATCGTGTGACACTTATTAGGTGATATTAAGTATGTAAAATAGAGTTAGCTGTCAAACTTTCGATGTTTTGATTGAAATGATTAAAGACATAGTTAATGCAATTCTTCTGATTGTTTTGTAGTTTTGGCACATAAAACCAATGTTTTCTAACTATCTTCAAAAAAATGTCTCAGTATTAAGGTAACCGTTCACGTTGGAACGGATCAAAACGTCAAAACTGAGACTTTCGCAGAAACTAAATATAGTCCAAAAAATGTTTTTCAGAGCCCGCGTGGATAAACCATGTTATCATGGGTGGGCCTCTTTGACGCGGAGAGTTGCTGGAGTCTTGCACTCCTGGTAGGGCCCCCCATGCGGGATAGGTCAAAGGGTAGAGGCCAGATGAAGAGAGGTCCCTGGTCCTCCAGGTTGGGGCTTGCCGAAGTGACAGGCTAGCTTCCTACTCCAATAACTCTTATTACAGAGACATCAACAAGCTATCGGGGGAAATTCAACCAAGGATTATTATAACACCGGAGAGCCAAAGCCGCATAGGAGACGAAGCACGGCCGAACAATAGGTGTGACTGGTAAGGACACCAAGCGGGTGGCGCAGGACCGCGGAGACTAGACAAAGCTGATTGATGCCCTGTGCTTCACAGAGGGGCCTAGGGAATACAGAGTTTGGTGCAACTCGTTAAGTTTATATATGAGTTAACGTGATTAACTGCTTTTACGTTCGTGTTTTAGTTCCAAACAACACTGATTTCAGACTAAATTGCATGATTACAGATTTTGCACTCTTAGCGCGAGCAGGAACCCATTCAAACGCTTTTTCAACCTAGCACGCGCAGGTTTTAACTGACACAAAAGGAAAGATTTCCGTCCTTTTACTGTGTTTGTTAGTAAAAGATTTCAAAATGAATATGATTAAGTGGTAAATAAACCTCGTGCCGTTCAATTTTGGTCTGAAATCATACTTGTGAAATCAAAACAAACTCGCGCTACGCGCTTGTTCGATTTTGAAACCACGTGTATGTTTTCAGACCAAATTGCACTCCACGCAGTTCAATCACCATTAATAATCAACCAACAAATCCGTAACACTTCAGATGGAATGATCATTTTGATTAGAAATGTAACAACAAGAGCATTCAAGAGGTTGGATAAATTTCAAAAAGAAATCTAACGAACTGTCCACCTAGCATCAAAAGTATAGTTTGAAGGGATCAGGTCAGATCCTGCAAGTTACATGTCTCGACAACGTGGGAGGCCTGAAACCCAAACACCACTGCAAAATCTCAAGCAGACGAGCGGCTCGCTTTACTCTTGGACACTGCACTCTCAAGTTATCAAGCAAGTGTCACATCGACGCTTAACTCTCTTCACGAGTCCTCAATTTTATTAATTTCTCTCGCTTGCTCTCCATCCCTCTTTGGAAAACCACAGGGAGCCTCTGCTGGCGAATTTATTTTTAACAACCACTTGAAGATGGCGGACTGTCACGGTAAATCATTCAAAATTCATCTCATAGGGTTATTGATGGTTGTTCATGGTTATCTATGGTTAGTTAGAGGGTTGGGTCAGTAGGCAGCGAAATGATGGGCTAGAGTAGTGGTAGTGAACAGTGACTCCTATTTATGAGGTCGAGCTTCGAGACTCGTCATGCCCCCCTTTCTTCTGCATTTTTAACTTCTGTTTTTTTTCTTGAAATATTTCTAAGTACGACTCTTAGTTTGAGCATTGTTTCAGTTCTAGTAAGAGTCCGCCATATTGAAGTGGGAGTAGGAAAAAAATCGCCCTCTGCGGAGGAGAGAGGACGCTCAACAAATTGAAATAGCCACGCCTTGAGCAACGCACAAAAGAAAGCAGACTTACTGCAGAAAAATTAATCAGTACCAAACAACAAGTTTCTGAAACGTAATCCCCAACGCCCTTCATGGGTAAAATAGCATTTTAAAAATGTCTTAAGTCAAGGCTTATAGCCCACAATGCAAGTATAAAGATAAATTTTCTTCTTCTTTTTTACACTATTGTATGTGCATTTGACAATTTCGTTTGGACTGACTGCATTATAAGTTAACAAGGTATTATAAGTATGCATAATGTTTTACTTTTATATTCCTTGAATGAAACTCAGTCTGACGCTTCGAGCAAGGAGTAGCAATCTTTCGTTACTACGTCTGGAAAAGAGTTTGCGCAAGTGCATAATGTCCAAGTTTCAGTTTCGCAGTTTTCAGGCAAGCATTTTTTGATTTTTGTTGGCAGCGCTTAACTAGCCGCACACAGTTTTAGACTGGTTATATTGATACAGAAGCACCATCGGTATGGGGCACGACTCAACACGAACTCACAGAACGAACATAAGGTTTAACCAGTAAGCAAGGTTGAACAAAACGAAAGCCATAACAAAACCAATTCGAACTCTGATGTCCATTTTAAAAGGTTCCTTGATGATGTGACGAGGATTGTTTGGCTTCATGTTTTTGATCAGTGTTTTAGGGGAATGAGATATCTCTTCCATTGGGATTACATAGTCGCTGTTAAGTTGGTTCGTTCTTTGAGACAAAGGTGATCCACTCTTGAACTTGAATGGCTGTTTCCATCTTACGCTACGAGGAAGGAGAGGCAATCTCGCACTTTTTGGCTTCGAGTAGTGCTGTTGGAAAGAGAAGAAAAGTAAACCGTTTTTGCTACACTAGGAAAAGTTTATGATTATAATACTAGAGCTGGCAAACACTTAACGTTTACTGTTTAAAACTGACTGACTCATTTTGCTGGACCAAAAGTGTGAAATTCTCTCGCAAAAAACCCCACAAAATCATGTTCTCTAAGAGGTTTTTAAGATAATCTAAAAATAATTTCTAAGTAAATAATAATTTCGCTTTGTCTGCTGCTTTTTCCTCTGCTAAAATATAATTAGAGTATACTTTTCTTTCGTTCCTTATTTCTTATTGCTTATGAGGTTAAGTTGGTGCTTCAAAACTACACTGTAATTTAAATGATTTTTGGTTTGTCGTTTTAGCTTATTTTATAAGGCCACACTCAATCTTGAACCATGCTCTGGTGTGTGTATCGTACCTTGTATGGTTAAAGCCATTTAAACAAAAAGAAAATAAACATTACATACCTCCCGTCTTTTCTTGTCAATGTACATGACCATAACGTACTCCAAGAGTGTTCCTAATACAAACAGGAAGGACACGATGAGGTACACGTCCACAGCTTTGATGTAACTGACATGGGGCATGCTGTTGTTAACGGAGCCCCAGATGGTAGTGATTGTCAGCAGCGTAGTGATACACAGGCTGACTCTGGCGGCAGTTTGCTTGACGTCCACCCACAGGGAGACCCAGCTAACAAAAACCACAAATACACACGGCAGATAAACCTTCAGCAGGTAGAAACCAATTCTGCGTTTAAAATTGAATTGTACAGTCAGAGTTGAATAGCTTCCTGAAATAACAAATGTAAAACAACGGATTAACAACAAAAAGGCCTATTTGCTTTAAAGGGGACCCTGGACGTGCGCCATAGATGCTTTTTTAAAAACCCTCCAATTAATAAAGGGGTTGCAATTCCAGTAGTCCCTTTACTAGCTTTATTACACATTAACAGTTCATGTTTGAACCAAAAGCAAGTTCTACTTTCTTATTTTCTATTCTATTCTTAAATATTTTCTATTTGAGCACTTGAATTGTATTACTTTTAAAAGAAAATTTCAAATAAATTGCCGCGATTTGTCAAAAAGTGTATTTTTTGAGAAATCAAAGATGCTGGCCAAAGAAGCAAGCTTTTTGCACAGACACTAATTCCATATAGCAACAGTTCTCAATTTAAACTTTCTTTTTTACCATGGAAACTAAGTAGCCAAGGCTAAGTACTACTTGCACGCCTTTAAAGGTCAGCTTTTGTTTATAACGGTTTGAAAAGTTTTGGGTGTCAACTTGACCCCCTCGAATTGAATTTTCCAGCGCTGTCATCTTCCAGGCTCCACCCTAAGCAAAATGAAAGGAGCCTGGGGTTTTAACTAGAACATTTTCCTTTTTTTCATTTAATCGTGTTCTCTTTATCTCCTTCCCCTCCAAAAAAGTTTCTAAAAATTTAAAGATTACAGACCATGAAGAGGCTAGATAGCATTGGCCTTTATGATGAAGTAAGTCTGGGTTTCAAAAACAAAAGCAAAGACGGCATGTTACACCAGATGTTTTCCTTACCAACTCGCAAAATGAATTTCTTACGCAAACTCAGTACAATGGATGAGAAGCAGTAAAGCATACAGAGTCACGAGGCGGTTTTGCTTAGATCGTTTTAATCGTTTACGGCTAACATAAGGAATTCATAACTACAAAAAAACTGGTGCTCTCAAACAAAACTTTACCCCTGCGTGGGTCTCTATTAGCAGTGAACAAATTAAAACTTTGCTCGCAGAGCAAATGTGAAGCGATTTAGTTTGCCGTTTTCTAGAGTGTAAACTTCCAGAGTGCGTTCTGCAATCTTGAAGTGATGTAAGTTGGTTGCAGTGGCAAGCTCCGATCCTAACCGGAACACAATTCAAGGTGAAAGAAATGAGGTATTGGCACAGAAACTATTTCATGATAGTGAAACTAGATTGTATGGTGTTTAAACCGCCATCACGTACTAAAGTATTGTTAAAGTTTGATTTGAGAGTAACAGTTGTTTCAGCCGAGTATCAGTTTAACTAAGAAAGTATTAACAGGGATTCCAACCTCGGAAGAATGAAAAAGGCAGAGGTTTTAGTTCATGGGCACAAGATCCCTGACAATTGGTTCCCCCGATACACTAACAGAAACAATCAAACAGTTGAACTTTATGTTTTCTTCCTTTAGTTCTTCTGTTCTTATTTCAACAGTAGCAACACTAGACTTAAGGCAGTTAGCAATATTCGCTCGCCACGTTCTAAGTAGGGAAAGCTGGGGAAACGAAAATGATGTTGCTTCCAAAAAATGTAGAACTCTTAAAAAGGGAGGGTTGGAAAAGTATTGAAGACAGGAATATATACTTGAGTACTTACCTGCTACATATGTAACGTTTCTTGAAGTCGTGTTCAACGCTTTCATGTAAAACTGCGCCATCTCCTTGTCGAGTACGACCACGGGCGGGTCTCGAGTCCACATGTAAAGCACATGACTACTCGGGTAGGTGTCTGGAGAGTTCAAGAGAAGGCTTCGTCTTGTGATTGCTTCGCACCAACGCCGAATTTCAATTGCAAAGCCTCTATCTTTTTCGACATCTTAAACAATTGTCCCTGCTAAAAGTAAAGTCCCTTTTCTTTTCACGGCTGAAATGTGGCTGAATAGAACGCATTTTTGAAAAATACCCGTCATATAATTTGACGCCACCTCACTTTAATGGAATTTTAAGATGGTTCCAAAAACTATCGAAAGATCTGAAAAATTTTCATTTTATAATCTCTTTGATGTAGATAGAATGTAAATAAAAGGTTTACCGACAACTTCTGTGCAAAATAGAGTGGAATGCTACAATATGGGTGCATTCGAGATCCGTCAAGTTGCCATGGAAACAAAACTCATGCTTAAAATGAAAGAGTTGATAAGCTAAAGAGCTGTTCTAATATTGACACGAAATTACCATTATTTAAGAGAAAACGTTTTAACTAGAGTAAGTTATTAATAACCATGTCATAAGAGGTCGTGTCATGATAAAAGATAAATGATATTTGATAGAAACAAACTATAGTCAATTTAACAAAAAAACCCTGATATCTGCCTATAGTTATCTGCAAATTCGGAGCTTTTCTTTTTCAAGACTTCTGATCCAGTTTTGCCAGATGTAAGGCAAGTAAAAGAAGACAATTAAATAGAGTCAATTAATGGGAGGTAGTATTAAACAAGATGATTAATGGGAGGTAGTATTAAATAAGATGATTAATGGGAGGTAGTATTAAACAAGATGATTAATGGGAGGTAGTATTAAACAAGATGATTAATGGGAGGTAGTATTAAACAAGATGAAAACAACACAAACAGCAACTGTAAGAATCTTTTGGTCAACATGCAGTAAGCGACGAGTAAGTCCATTAATGTTGTAAAAATTGTGTAAAAATATGTTTAGCATTGGAACATGTAGTATAGAAGAAACTTTCTTATAGCGTATTTTGTTTACTCACAGCTTACAATGGTGAGGGAGCATGTCTGTTCATCCATTGGATACTTTTGGAGGCTCATGTGGCACTTTGCTTTCAGGGTGGCCCTGTAGTTAATAATGAGAATGATAGTAATAATACTAACACTACTACTACTACTAATAATAATAATAACAATAAGAATCATGATGATAATAATAGTAACATTATTTTGATTAAAATCAAACTAATAATAGAAATATTACTATTCATAATAACAATAATAACAAAAATAACCTGGAATAGCCTAGAACTCGAACCTTGATCAAATCTTGTTGTTTTAAAAGTTCTCTTAGCATTTTAAAAGTATAAATTGTCAGTCTGAGTGTTCTGAAAGTGATTGAGTTTGTTCTTGCAAGAAAAGCGTGTACAACAAACCTAAACTAACCTAAAGCCCCAAAACACATGACCGTTTGGATAAATATCGAATTTGTGGTTGGTTACGGCGACACTATGTATGTAGGACTCAGTGGCATCTAGGAAAACTGTGTCCGGGACCCAGAAATGATCGGCTGGGTGTTTGGTCCCCATAGTTAGTATCAGTGGCTGGGTGAGGTTGTGGCTCAACCGGGAGTCCTGCCAGCGTTGGCGGAAAAACATATCAAATGAGAACTCCTGAAAGACAAGAAATTATAAAAATCAAGTTTTTTAATTTATGTTGCACAGTTTTTTTATAAAATGATCAAACGCACATTACAAGTTTACAGTATACAGCGATAACTTACTAATGAATTTACAATAATTGGTGTAAAATATGTTTTGTAATTTGTGCTCCTTGATTCTCCCTCCTTCCTCACCAGCAAAGAATCGAGTGTTGTTTACTTGTCAACATTACCAGGAGTTATACTTAACACATTGGCAATAAATACTTGATCAAGAATAACTAATAGAATAAAATAAAATAAAATAAAATAAAATAAAATAAAATAAAATAAAATAAAATAAAATAAAATAAAATAAAATAAAA
>JAOBRG010383784.1:0-10992 GCA_027574985.1 Umimayanthus nakama | reverse complement strand
CCCACACACACACATACATGGTCTTGTCGAAAACTGTCAATCGATTACAACACTGAATAAAGCGTGCAAACTCTTCGTGGGCTCGTGGGTTTTGTAAGCCCCCTCACACCCACCTCCCTTTGGAGTTACATGACTTTTATGAAGCACAAGCGTAACCATTCACCCTGAACAGTTAACATTTTACCCCATAAAAACCTGTTGCAAAATGTCTTATCAGTGGTAATTTTCAAAGACGACAGGTGCGCGATTGTAACGTTCAGAACTTTAGGGGTTTTATTCTTGAGTTGAGCCGTTTATCGTTAAGTTTGTAAATGTTTTCCATAAATCGTGAAATACCTAAAAATATTATTTTAGAGTGACTATCCTTTGTTTTCGTCACGCTTTGGCGAAAAAATTGGCCGCGGAAGGAATGCTTCGCTTTTCGTTCTCGCAGCTTCGCCGCTCATTTGTTTCGCCATCCCGAATGACTAGAACGCCAAGCTACGCTGGCTAGTTTTAGTCGGGTGGTTTATTGAAAAAAACCCCAGCTGACTTAGCCCCTTTAAAAAATTTATATTAAACTTTTAAAGTTCCAAAGGTTATCTGCAAAATACGCCAGGCGTCTAGAATGCAAGTGATCTCCTAGATCCTCTATTCGTATTTAAGTTTCTTTTTTTGCGAATTGATAAAACAATCATATTGTAAATGGTTTTAGTTTTTGAAGGAATTAAACGTCAGCAGCTGGTACAAAGATTTTTAAACAGCAAGCTTTTGTGTGACTTCCTGTACACCATCTTGCTCTTGAAAAAAACACCCCGGAGAAACAAGAATAGAAAAGCTTTATAAGTGTCCATTCGTTGTTATTACAAAAGAAATAAATAGTAAAGAGAATTCAACCAGACGTCTGGCAGTAGCACACGTAGACTTTCGCAAGTCTATAGCACACGCAACGAACATAAAGGCGACACACATCCAGTGAAGTCAAACACCAAACTCGAAAAAACAACCAAACCAAGTTTTTACTATTCCAACCCGAAGGCCAGACAAATTCTAAGGATGCTGTTCGGATTTAGCGACAGTTATCGCTAATTTAGGTAGTTTAGTATTGGAAAAACAATACGTTCACGTTTGCAATTCTTCTAAAAAGAACCAGAAAGCACATAATAAAAAATTGTAGTTTGCTTTCCTTTTTATTTGTTTGAAAGATGATCAGATTTGTATTCCTGCTGTTAGGTACGCGTAATGTTTTCACGGTTAGTTACAGACTACAAATTGAGAGTGTTTCGTTCAACCATTTCTCTGAATTTCTTACCCGGTGTAACCTTAAACTTAGTCCTGGCAGCTGCAATTATCGATATCGTGTTAGCTCTTTAGCGTTTGTCAGGAATTTAAACGGAGGTAAAGAGTCCACTGTTTTTGTGACTTCATCTGCTGTTTTGTTGCGGCCGTTGTGTTTGTGGTTATATTTCGCATTTGCGTCTGTGCATACTTTGTTTTGGTTGAGCCTTTGCCTGCATTCGCATTTAATGTTTGTGTTTGTGCTTGTAATTGTTTGTGTTAGTTTTACTGTTAATGTTTGTGTTTGTGTTAGTGGTTGTGTTCGTAATTGTTTGTAGTAGTTTTTCTGTTAATGTTTGTGTTTGTGTTTGTGTTAGTGCTTGTGTTTGTTTGTGTTTGTGTTTGTGTTAGTGATTGTATTTGTAATTGTTTGTGTTTGTGTTAGTTTTCTGTTAATGTTTGTGTTTGTGTTAGTGCTTGTGTTTGTTTGTGTTAGTTTTTCTGTCAATGTTTGTGTTCGTGTTTGTGTTTGTGTCTGTGTTGATGTTGGTGTGTGTTTGTACTTGTGTTTGCATTTGTTTTTTTATTGTATGTCTCTGTCTTTATCGATGAGTTAATTCAGTATACTGTGCATCTTTCTGCCCAAATCCGTTCTGAAGTTCATTTGCTTTGTTTAGACATGTGTGTTCAGTCTCGCCGTAACATTGTGGTCAGCGGCTGACTGGAGACTGACGGATGCGCAGAAGCCAAACTTAAGCAGCAAGTTCCAAGAGCTGTTGATTTCTATGACCGAAGATGGCCCAGACGATAGACCTTGTCTAGACCACGTGCTTCAGGTCGGTTGTCACGAACTTGCTTACGTTTTCAAACCTTTTGTAAGTAGAAGTACATGTAAGTAAATGAGCGAGTGAGTGAGTAAGTAAATGAGTGAGAAAGTGATTGAGTGAGTGAATAAGTAAGTAAGTAAGTAAATGAGTGAGTAGGTAGGTGAGTGAGTGAATGAGGGGGTGAGAAAGCAACTACTAAGCAAGTAAGTGTGTAATAATAACAACAATAATAATAATAATAATAATGATAATAATAGTACTTTATTGACATTTTTAATAAAATCTAATTACAAAGACAATAAGAATTTTTGGGCTACTAAATACACAGAAACCGCTCGCTAACTATAGCATAACTATGTACATTTGTGTGATTCAAGATACAAAAAGAATAAGTTAAAATTTATTTTCAGTTCAATCCTTATCTAAAAAAAAAGAATCGATCTATCTATCTAAAAGAGGTTAGCTCATTCTGCGGCTGCGATATCTATGTCAATATAAAAGGAATATGTTTAAAATTTACTTTCAGTTCAATCCTCATCTAAAAAAAATAATAATAATAAACATTTGATGGCTCTCCTATAAAGGCTATTCTGAACCAATTTACAACAAAAACATAATCTACCTAATCCATCTGCTCTAATACAATGTTTCTAAAAATAAAGTGAGCAAGTAAGTAAGTGAATCAATGAATGGTTTAATGAGTAAGTTACACTGGTAAGTTAGTAAGTAAAATAAGTGTAGATAAGAAAGTAAGTAAGTACGAAAGTACGTAGGCAAGTAAGTAAATAATTAAATAAAAGAGTGAACGAATGACTAAAGGGTTAACCAATTGATCTTTGAGGGGGGGGGGCTTTTTTGGTGAGCAGGAATTTTTTTTCATGTCCTATAGTGTGCAAGAATTTATTTTTTGATACAAAACATTAGAAGGAATTTTGTTTTTGAACTGTAACATTTTTCCCTTGGGAATATGATGCAGGATATTTTTTTTCATTCACCAGTTGCTGAATAAAAAAACCCATCCCCCCCTCAAAGATCTAACGGTTCACTCCTTATAAAATTGAACCTGCAAAGTTTGCAAAGTTGGAAAACTGTGCAAATCTCTCACTTATGCAGGACTTCCCCTTTTGATTTTGAAAATACCAAATGAATGGACCTAAAAAAAAATGAAAAATAATATGGTTTTTACCATGACTTAAAAAAACCCAATTGATTTAATATTTTTGCACGTCCTATAAAATCTTGTTTGCACCAAAGCTAGTTTTCATCAGCAGTGTATGTCAAGGAAAGCCTTCTGTCAGCAGCTTACAGTATTTACCTTAGTCTTTACTTCAGGAAAATCAACAGTGGATTTACTCTCTTTTGCTCTGACGCCATTTCCACCATTGCTGTCATGTCTTCCGTAGAACACTGATGCCCATCTATGACAATTCAATGACTTGACGTCATTTACTGTTTATCTAACCAAATGATCTGTTTAAATAACACGGTTCAGCTGTACAGCTGCCATGCAGTAATAGTTTCTAAACATATGTTTGCTTTACTAGCTTGTGTCCTTATATCTATTTACAGTCAAGGTCCTCAGAAAGTGCAATAATCAACAGTCATATACATTATTTTGTACAAACATATTTGATATATCAGTACATCAAAGTATTTATAAATATGTTGTAGTTCAATTTGTCCTTTCAATTGGTACAATTTGTTCTTGAACCGGTTCATCATTTTTCGAACCAGTACAATATTTTTTGAACCAGAACAGTATTTCTTGAAGTGGTTCATTACTAGTTTACTTTTTCTTTTAATTTAAATAATATTAAATTGTTAAATTTATTTTAATTAATAGGTAAAAATACACCACTTTTTCCCCCTCCCCTATTGTTTCTAGTCATTCCTGAGCTGCCCTCGCCCACTTTCACCACTGCCTCAGTTCAACCCATGTACTGTGTGTTACTTTGACATTACACACCAGCTACTTTGTTAGATTTTTTTTCCTTGCTCAACCAACTATAACCTGTTGTCCACTCCATGGTTTGAACCCATACACTTTAGCTTCTGAGTCCTGCTCTGTACCAACTTTGCCACAGTGATAGAGGAATTTATGCAAGCTCCTATCTTTTTCATTGTGTAAACTAAAAATATATTACAATAAATAGTTATAATTTATTAAATATTATCCCCTATTCCAACCCTAACCTAACCTAATATTATATAAAATATTATCCTAACCAACTTCAAAAATTAATGATCTTTTAACAATAATTATTTAAATAACTTAATACCATAAATTTAAATTATGTACTGTGCCCAAAATCAGCATTTGAAAATGTACTGTTTTGAAAAAACCTGTACCAGTTCAAAAAAATCTCTACCAAGTCAAAAATAGTCTGTACCAGTTCAAAAAAGGAAAAATTAAAGTAATGTACAACGTGTATTAAAGGAGATTAACTAATTATTATAAACAAATTAAATAATACTAACAGTTTTAGAAAAAAATTATGGTTATTTACAAGATTGTACAAATCTCTGTTTAAACCACTGAAAGGAGCATAAAGGAAACTAATTATAAAACTGTTACAACTGAGTGGTGTACAATTTGTAAGTTATAAATAAACTATGAAGAATCAAATTTATAATTACCAAATTTACATACTGCAATGCATGCTGTAACTGTACCGAACAATTGCAAGATATCCTCATCCTCCCGAGAAATGATCAATTTTGCACATATAAACTATTTCACACTCTTGAGCTTGAAAATAAATAAATTAAACCTTGCATAAGTATCTGAAAAACAAAAGGTACTTTTGCTTTTAAATTTGGAAATTCCCAGGGCTGAAACCGCTTTATTTGAAATTTATGAAATTAGCTGCAATACTAATAAACTGACAGTTGCTACAAGAGAAAAAAGAAAATGAATCATAGAGATTATTGGTATCAGTGGACATGTATTTATAATACAGCTAAAAACTTTGAATTCTGACTTGAGTGTGAATTTGATTTCAAGTTAGTTTGACAAGAATGTACTGAACAATGAATCATATTAATTTTTATGATAACATTTACTGTATTATATATAATTCAGGGTTCAAAATAGCCGCCGGCTACCAGCGATAGCCAGCAGTTTTAGGACCTTGCCAGCGATTTTTGTTTCCACATTTTAACTTAACATAAAGCAAAGGCAGAACTGCTTTCAGTAATGCTTGAACAGCAAAACTATTTTGCTTCTGAGTGGCACTTTGTTTTCATTTATGCTGGTGAGCTGAGGTCCTGTCTGGTTTACTCAAAACGCTCCCATTTTTAAAACAAAATTGCCGTGTAGGCTGATTGGTTGAAATACACCCAAGTAATAACATTGAACATGCACATCGTTGCTTGAAAAACGGCCGGCAAAAGTTTTGGGCTACATAAAACAGCCTACAAAATTCGGCATACTTTGTGAATGTTATTTTGAACCCTGTAATTTATCATAATTTCTTTTTTTTTAAAATGTATTTTAATCAGATTTTTTTCAAATTTTAAAAATCATTAACCTTTAATTTCCTTTTAAAAATACCATATAACATTCTTTAATTCTTAAATTTTACTCGCCTAAATTTGATATACAGGATGTCAGTGCGCAGAGTCTAGAGAGATTGCTGTCAGCACTAGACTACAGCTCAAAGTACCTTATGCATGTTATGATTAAATACTGACCCTTCATCTTCTCGCTGAACCACAGCAAGCTGTCCGTAGTCCCAGACTAGTCGCCGAATCACACAGAACAAGGCAAACAACAGCTGAAAACACAGTTATTATAACAGTAGATCTAAACAGTACTTAGAAATATTACCAGAACATTTTAGTTTTACTGACAGTTAGTTCTTACATGTACAATCATGTACTTCCAATGTGATCCTTTGCAATCTAAGAACTGAATGTGTTTTGGAATTACATATAAAACTATCATACAGTTGTACCTAATTAAAAGTAACAACCAGTAAATTACATGATAACAATTCAGCGTTCCAGACAGCTGCCAGACACCAGTGACAGCCAGCAGTTTTATATCCTTGCCAATGATCCCTTTTTCCAAACTTAATATAAAGCATAATAAATAAATAAACAATTTATTTTTAGTCTATAACGTGGGGAGAGGTCGCCCTCATGCCCAAGCCAATGGCTCATGTTAAAAATGCCCAACTACAGTCCACTACACCAGCATTAGCCTACTCCTATCGACAAGTGTGTGGGTTCTTTTAAGTCCCTCGATAGAACATTAAGAGACTAGACCAACGGTGTAACATCCCTTTCCATGGATCGTGTGGCGAAAGAAGGTCGGCCAAACTTCAACCTTTGACCAGGCTGAGGATTGAACCCGGAACCTTCTGGTTGGTAGTCAGAGATCTTACCAACTCACTCCAGCGCCAATCTCACACACAAGCATCAGCAAAATAATAATTTTCATTAAATCAACTGTGATTGAACTTCAAAACGACTTTGCTTCTGAATGGCACTAAAATGTTTTCATACAGTACTGTAGTTAGAAGCTGAAGTCATGTCTGGCTTACTCAAAACGCATCCATTTTAAAACTAAACATCCCATGAAGTGCATGTTCTGATTGGTTGAAACACACTCATGTGATAACATTATTCGACATACAATTAAAACTGCTTGAAAAACAACCAGAAAATTTTTTGGGCTACATGTACTGTATATGAAACAGCCTACAAAACTCAGCATATTTAATGGGTGTTATTTTGAAACCTGTAATTGGTGCTACCGTATTTTCCGAACTCCGATGATACAAGGTAAAACTAACAGATAACCTGTGGGTTGTTGTCCGGAAAATAGGGTACTTAATTCTAAAATGAACTTTTAATTTTTGCAACAGCATAATATTTATAAATTATGAGCAAAAATACATTTTAGAGTAGTGAAGTCCAAAGAGATTTTACAAGACTTAAAGAGTTGAAAGTCCCAATACTCACAAGTTTCACCCCTAAATTTTTTTGTTTTCATTTTTCTTCAGTCTTTTTTTTATCACAAACAAACAGGTTTCTTGTTTGTCTTGCCTCATTGGTTTAGAACAGAATTGCTACTCTATCTATATATTGTAATTACACTGCCCCATTAATCCGTTAAAAGGCATCCAATTCCATAAATTCCAGGGTTCCCTAGGGTTCCTGTTTCTTTTCCTTTCACCAAGTCTTAATTGACTTGCACATGTTACAAGCTTGTTGAGTCCTGGTGATGTAGTTGATAGCATGCCTGACTAGAAACTAGGACACACAAGTTCGAGTCCCATTCAGGGCATAGAAATCATGTAAATTTTCAGATGAGCGTGTCGCCTGGTACGTGTCAAATGCTTGGGGTACAACTGTATTATCATATTCAAAAAGAAACCTTAGTTTCCAGGCCTTGAAACTACAATTTCACCTGTTATATTGTAATTCCATAAATGACATCATGCTATAGAGGCCCTGTTAGGGGGGTGTTCCTGTCCCCAGTCTGAATTTCAAACTCTCGTATGTTGCGATTTTGTAATGGTGCTATATCGCTGTCACAATATCATGTCTTTTTGGTATCGTTCATTGGAGTTTCAAAGCCCGCATGTCACTGTTTCAATGCAATGTTAGCTGTCGGAATTTACCCTAACAGGGCCTCACTATAAATCCTGTTTATCTGAGTTAGAGCTGAAAAACAGACCCATTTCGTACGGTCAGTGGACATACTGAAAACTCAAACTGGTATTTTCAGTTGCATGGAAATTAAGTGCCAAATCATAGATTGTAAACTTTCGACAAACTCAATGAGCTTTTTATAATGCACAAGTAAAGTTTTTTTCCTTTTCAGAGGGATTTCAAACAGAAAATGTTGTGCAATTGACCCAGTGTTATTGCTCACATAAATGTATAATCCTTTGTTTACATTTTAACAGAAAATAGTGAAAAAAAGCTCAAGATTTAGAACTTAAAAATATGAAGAACACTTTGAAGAAATACTGTCACTCACTTGTGTCGGTGTAGAAAAACTTAACACCTTTTCCAAATATATTCACAGTTTGAATTGAAAAATTACATGTAATTTTGGGCTTCGCCAATTCACCTGTGGCTGTTTTCTTCCATCGTGTAGTTAATTTAGTTCAAGTTAAGTCTTAAAAGTTTCATTCTGACTTGCAAAATTCTAAGTCCATATACTTTGGTGATTTTTTCAAAAAACGAGCTTATTACTAAAAAAACACGGGTTACACTTAACTTAAATGGAACAATATCTGACACAAAATGATTTCTCATATATGCCTCGTGATTTTTAAAAATATTATCTTCCGATCTTCGTCTTTGAGAAATTCTTCAACCGGGGTTTCTGAAGAGAACTTTACATTTTCAAATGTTATTGTTGGGAAACAGCGGAGTGAGGTACTAGTACAATGAAAAAAACTGTTTATTCCTACTGAAAGAAGCTGAATCCATAACAAATCAGTAAGCCTTGCAATCGTGTGTTCGGTCACAACATCTCACAAATTTCAAGATAACATGTAACATGTTTGTATCATACATTACAGTCGAAAATACGAAGAGAAAACTTCTTTTGTTATAAATTACGTATAAGAGCTATAGAGAGAAAGCACAAGAAAAGCTTTCACTGAACAGCTATAAATTTCTGATTAATGCTACTTTAACAGAAGTTGTTCAAAGGACAAATGTAAGAGAGAAAGCAATAGAATTACAGTCATAGGGATTAAAAATTCATGATCTAGTGCACTTCAACAAACTGCAGCGGCGTTAGCTGGTTCAGAAATAAAGCAGGTATTTCTAGATCGTATTTACAATAACACGACACAACAACGGGTACAATCCCAGATAATACCAAAAGGCATCACTCACCAGCCATCCGAGGCAATTTAACCCGAGAGTTACGGGAATTCCTCCATCTGGAGCGTTGAGGTTTATCACAACAGTCCGGTTGCCTCCGCCGATCGGTTGATGAAAACACGACACTCGCGAGGTTGTTATATTCAGTTTGGAGGAGAATACTACGTCAGTCGTCTCGTACATGGCTGTTTATGCTGATTCACCACACAGAGCGATAGAAAAATTGTTCAAACAACACAGAAAGCGGCTCCAGAGTCTTGAAACCCACCCAGAAACCGCCCGCCATCTTGCTTCCCGCCTGATGGGTTTCTTTGTTTTGAAGCTTGAGTCTCTTGTTACCAATCCCTTCGCCGACAAACGAACAAAAATTTGACGAAAATAAAAAAATGAAAAAAGGACTGCAGGCAAAGTTTTATTTACCTTTCAATTTACTTTCTCAGTTTTATATGAAGGGCGTCGGAGGTACGTTTGACGACTTATCCTACACGGTAGGTAGAACTATTTATAATAAGTCTTTAGGTATCGAACATCTTCCTTTTCCCTACATAAGCATACAAAGGCCACCTTCCTGGCGTTCGTCATCATTGTGGCATGAATGAATCCGTGGAAAATA
Source organism: Umimayanthus nakama (assembly GCA_027574985.1). NCBI lineage: Eukaryota > Metazoa > Cnidaria > Anthozoa > Zoantharia > Parazoanthidae > Umimayanthus > Umimayanthus nakama. The sequence goes on along the minus strand of JAOBRG010383784.1, from coordinate 1,443 downwards.
ATTGAATAAAATAATCCGGGAGAGTTCCAATATAATTATCAATTGTTACTTTGATTCTTATTTCTTGGTATTATCTCAAGGAAAAGTGTATTTGTATTGTTGACTGTCCTCTCAGCTGTCCTTAATTCATAGCGCTCACTCTTGTACGGTATAACCTGCTGGGTAAGTTTTGTACCTTGCGGGACTCCTGCTGGCGTGTTTCTCCATTCAGACATGCATACCAACATGACTGGCTCCACCGTCAGATTCGTCTTATTCGACCATCGCAAGGCGTTTGACCTCATAGACCACACGCTTCTCGTCCGGAAACTACTAACGTTGGATATCTCATACGGCATAACCTGCTGGGTAACTGATTTCCTGAAGAGCCGCAAACAAAGGGTCAAGTTAGAACGCGAATGCATGTCTGAATGGAGAAACACGCCAGCAGGAGTCCCGCAAGGTACAAAATTTGGCCCATGGCTATTTATCCTCATGATAGACGACATGGACACAAGTAACCCCGATCTATGGAAATACGTAGACGACACAACCATGGCGGAGAATGTGGTCAAGACCAAAGAATGACAAAGAAAGTACAATCAAGAATGACGCGGATGAGCTAGTCGATAGATTCCAACTAAATGAAACCAATGTAAGGAACTAAGAATCTCCTTTGCCAAACACAGTGTTGACCTTGCTCCAAATCTCGTTAAACAATCAGCGAATGCACACCGTCAAGCTGTTAGGCTTTAACATCTCCGGTGATTTGCGGTGGAACTGTCGTGTCTCCGAAATTTCTCAGATATTCTCAAGTAGACTCTATTTCCTCAGGCAGTTAAAGAGAGCTAACATGCCAACCAAAGACTTATTAACATTCTACATAACTTGTGTCAGACCAGTGGCAGTACTGTTTTTCACAATGCGCTCCCGTCATACCTGTCAGCAGAACTGGAGAAACTTCAGAAACGCGCAATGCGCAAAATTTTTCCTTTTATGTATTACAAAGTAACACTTGCGACTACTGACCTACCTAGCATGTATGAGCGCAGGGAAACCATTACAGCAAAGCTCTTTAATGATGTTATTTTCAAACCCCAATCATAAGCTGCATACCCTTCTTCCAACCAGAAATCAGTCCAAATACTCCTTAAGAAATGACAAAACATACCACCTTCCAGGAGCCAAAACAAATAGATTGAAAAACACTTTATATACAGTAATTGTAGGTAAATTTTAATTGAGTATAGTTTCCATAGTTTATCGTTAAATGATAGTTATCCACTTCCTAATTTTTATCACCTGTAAAGTTTTAATGTAATTCAGTATTAGATTACTGCAGTTTTGAAGCTCAATAAAATCTATCTATCTATCTGTCTGTGTAAAAGTATACACCGAATCGAAATATGGCGGCAATTCAAATATTCTTTTGTCTACATTCAAATTAGCCTTACCAGCCTCATT
>JAOBRG010383783.1:15135-25437 GCA_027574985.1 Umimayanthus nakama | reverse complement strand
CGAATGGCATGACGAGAATGCACTATTATGTCAACACTTCGCACTTGGGCCATAAAACGAAGGAAAAAATTGCCGTACGGACCTCGCACTTGGCTAATAAGAGGTATTTATTGACCGCACAATAGTAAAACGTAAAAAATTCTATAAGTTTTGTAACTTCATAAAGATTGAGCAGGAGCCCTGTGTTGTTGCATCATATGTTTAATTTCGCAACCGTCGCAGTATGTTTAAAAAGACCGCCTCCTTCCGTCCCCTGCTTGACCTGCTCGTGCAGTGGCACTGTAAGGCGTAAATCAGACTTACTGAACAGATCAAGGTTTTTGCCAAGGAACACTTGCAAACACTTCTATTTCAAAGTTACTCATTAAACCTTACAGATCGTCTTATTTAGGCTTTGTCTCCTTTGATCTCCGTCGTCAATAACTTTAACTGAACTAACATGTACACGAAGTGCATATTCATTTACAGTAAAATATGCTCTTTCAGAGAGCCGTGTGTAAAAAGCACAGGTTCAGCAACATTGACACACGTGTGTGTAGACATGAAATGACTACAGCTAGTGATATATATATATTAGGCAGCTACATTTAACCGAACACGTTTCACAACAGTTTTATAAATCTTAGTTCTTTGTTCCGATTTGGCGTAGGTAAGAAAAAAGTTCCAGAGGACTGCCTCTTTTAAACAAAATGTGTTTTTCCTGCTTCTAAAAGAGATCTTGGCATGAATTTAATAAGCCAGTTTCACAATCATGCGCAGTGCATAAAAGCCCTCTATTCGGTGGGACACGCGTCCTGTAAACATGGTGGGTTGACGAATGACTGGAGATAGTTTTTTGAAAATATGGTAGAAACAAATCAACTACAAAACATTTGAACAGGTATTTCATACAATCCGCCGTATTTACATGACGTGCAGCCCGCCAAAAAAGCCGATTCTACGTACTGCGCATGATTGTGAAACCTAGCTTATTTGCGACGTTTTTCTCAGGCCGTTACATTGAACACTCGAGGGATCCACTCATCATTAAACGATCAGTAAAAGCTACACTGGAATTATCCTGCTCTCAAAGTCGGACCATTTCAATTCTTGATGTAAGTCATTTGATCTGCGGTCATATTTAGAGAAAATAACTTCATTTGCTGCTTTAATAAACTGACCAGCTGTCACTCCATTTTCTAATTTATCGTTTCACACGTACTACATTCGTTCAGAACTGGTTTTCTTTTTATGTTTGAACAGCCTTTGAGTTGTTAAGAACATAGTTTGTTGAGTTTGGATCCTGAAGTTTCTATTAACACCAGTTTCTTTTCTATTGAATTCTTTTCTATTGAATTCTAACCGCCATCTTCCTAAATTCGGTGCTCTTAGTCTTATTGAGTTATTCTTTGTTTTCTGCTACGAAACTCAAGCAAAACTTGCTTTCAAAATTCGATTGAAATCCCATAGCCCTGGGCCGGGTTGTTCAAACCCCGATAAGTACTAATCCTGGATTAACTCTTAACAAAACCTATAGAGTTAACCCAGGATTAGCACTAATCGGGCTTTGAACAACCGGGCCCAGATCTATTAACCACTTCATGTCAACTCATTGTAAATTTAAAATATAATTTTTAAAGCAATGCTACTTTCAACTACGAAATTTCACAGGTAAATGATTTTGTGTTTTTGTGAAGTCGAAACTTGTGATCTGTTTTTTGAGAAGATCTTCACGGCGTTTGACCGGCCATCAGACTTTAACAGCCACCCAAGTATAGCCACTATCGCTCAGAGGCAAATACTTGATGAGTTTTCTTTCAGTGAAGTCAGCAGCGCCCACATTCGAGGAATCTTGAACCAGCAGAATCCGAGAAAAGCAGTCGGCGTTGATGGCATTTCATCAAAAGTACTGAAGTTATCAGCACCTGTCATAGCGGAAGAAATAGCGAAACTTATCAACTACTGTATCAGAAACCAAACATGTCCAACCGAATGGAAAAGCAGCAACATAACACCAGTGCACAAGAAAGCCGAGGAAACCAACACAGAGAATTACCGGCCTATCTCCATACTTACTAACGTCTCCAAGGCTTATGAAAAAGTACTATACGACCAAATGCTTGAAGCTTTCCGCGACCACCTTTCCCCAAATCTTTCGGGGTCACTATAAAACCATTCATGCTGCACTGCCTTCCTGAAGATGACGGAGGACTGGCTATCAAGCTTAGGTAATAGAGAGGCTGTCGTGGCTGTCGCAATAGACCTAAGCAAGGCGTTGATTCTATTAATAGTCATGGACTGGTACTGGCCAAGCTGCAGGTCTACGGCTTTTCACACTCTGCTGTTAAGTTGATGACGTCATATCTCGTCGGCCGCCAACAGAGAGTCAAGGTACAGGGGACTTTTTCAACCTACCGCACAATCACCCGCGGAGTTCCCCAGGGCTCCTTATTGAGCCCATTGCTGTTCAACATCTTCATTAATGACCTTAACTACAGCATCCCAAACCTATCCCTCAGGTTGTTTGTTGACGATACCACAGGCTATGCTTCCAACGCGTCACCTACTGTTCTGGAAGTAGTCATTGATGGTGGCTTGAAAACACTAGCCTCATGGTTCGATGCCAACGACCTCACGGTCAACAATTCCAAGTCGCAAGCCATCTCGCTTAGCGCCCGTGTGCACAACAACGTTTCCAATATCGAGCTGAGAGATTCATTGAAAATCCTCGGAGTAACACTGGATCGTAGGCTCAATTTTAAAGAACATCTCCGTATTCAACACAAAAAGATATATTCCAAGACGGCAGCACTGCGCAGAATCCGCCGCTTTGTACCAGCAGAAACAATGGTGAAGCTTTATAAAGCATACATATTGCCGCACTTTGAATACTGTCGCCCACTGCTGATAACTTTGGCCAAAACCGAATGTCAACAAATGGAGGACGTAAACAAATATGTTCTAAGAACTATATTGGAAAAGTCCAAGTCAGTACCATATAAAGATCTGCTAATGTCAGCGAAAACACCCAGCCCCTTGCAAAGACGAACTTTTCAATCTCTAGTACTTTTATATAAATGCATATTCTGTAGTTGTCCATCCTACAAAAAAGATCTGTTTGAATTCCGACAATCAGTATACAATCTTAGAGGCAACGGGTCAATCCTTCGTCAGCCAAAATTTAACCTATCTTGGAAAAAACAGTCATTTTCTTACAAACTTGTAATGTTATGGAACAAACTGCCTTTGTCTGTCCGTTTATCTTCAAGTCTTAATGATTTTAAATCTAAACTACGTAGTATCATCTTCTAATTTTCCCTTTTGTACTAATTTTTATAGCATTGTAAATAGTTAGACATCTCCTGCATATTCATATTTTAAAACACCTTTTAAATTTTTTCCTGATTTGTATACTAAATACATGTAAATAGTTAGACATCTTTCCTGCATTTTCATATTTTAACTTTTATTAGCTTGTAGTATTGTTGACTTACGTTCGGTTTTTAACGAGCTTAAAGCTCACGTCCTACACGTATCGAAATAAAGTTATTATTATTATTATTTTAATCCGAACCCATGTGGTAAACAAACCAAGTGTATTACTAATATCCTGCAGGGCTAAAACTTTTAATCACGTCACTTTTTGGTATGCTGCTTCCAGACTGGTTTTTGCGGATATTTCACGTTTAAACAACTGGATTTCCTGGGAATGTTTCAATAACAAAGAGCCAAAATGCGTGATTTGAGATATAAAAATGCAATTCAAAATTCCCTTCCGTCTTGCGTTAAATTTAACCCAATTTTGCTAGTATGCCAATCACTGGGGATTATTTTTTTAAAGCGAACACAAAACCAGCACTGTTCAACCTTGGACATTTCTTCCCGGGGTAGATCCAGACTAGTGAACTAGTTTCCGGAAACTAGTCAAACTTTCGGTGAAATATGTATTTTACTTTGACTTTACCTCTTTTACAGTGTTTAATTATTCAGTTTCTGAATCTTTTCTTTTGATTTAAAGTGAGTTTTTCTTTCTGAGGGGCTGATATAAGCTCTTTACACCTTTTTTTGACAAAAAATTCCCTTTGATCAGAAAAATTTAAGAAGTTTTATTTTTGTTTAATCCTTGTACACGGGTTGAGTTGTACATGTATAAAGACTTTTTAGAATTAGCTGGGTCATCCGGCACTTGAAGAGTGAGAGGCAAGGGACACTGTAATGAACGTTTCTCACACCGCTGGATGAAACAACAAACACGTATTCCTTAGCGCCTTTTTATTGTTCGGAGCAACTATGTACTAATACACTGTTTGGAAATATCAGAAAATAAGATCATTTTAAGAACAATTTGAGGCTGAAATCGCCAAAAAACTAAGAAGAACCAAACGAGAGCTGGGTTACTGGTTCTTATATAAACAAGAGGCTCATTAAGCCTTTGCTTATGGTGCGAGTGGAAACTGAAGTGAGGTTGCATTCAGTTATTTTAACCCTTGAAGCACCGATGTGTATGCCAACTGTATGTAACGAGGGAAACAATAACTTGTTGAGAAATACGGCAAATAAGTCGAAAAACACACCAACTAACTTCCTTCATCCGAACTCCACTCTCACAAATAAAATTGCGCGATGAAAAAAAGGAAAAACATTTGGGGCGTTCCGACTTACCATATCATCACCAGGGGCACTGACCGCGTGGGACCGGGGACAAATCCCAAATATGGCAGTCACCTGACCGAATCGCTAATCGCAACATGAAGGAAAAAAAAGAAAAAAGAAAAATAAATGCAACCCAAAAATTGACTCGTGGTACCACGAGTAATAATATTAATAATGATAACAATAATAATAATAATAATAATGATAATAATAGTAATAACCGAAAGGTGAATAATACTATAAATAAAAGCAATGAGGCCTGGTAAAAAAAGGTTGACTTTTTTTTTAATATTTGTTTTCATTGTATTCTTTAACAATGTTTTACTACTATACTGAAACTGCAAAACTTGGTAACTAATTCTGAACTAGGTGTTTGAAAACTGACCAAATCCGAAATAAATCCGTAGTCTTCAAACAAACAAACAAACTACAGTACAGTAAAACTACTATTAAATTCATCACGCCTTTTTCTGTCCGTGCCCAAAATAAAGCCGAAAAATAAACAATTTTTTAAGATGACCGGACCGGAAGTCAAATGAATACTTGGATGCAGAAACGGCAATAAACAAGGAAATGTTTCATTGCAAGTTAAATATCAAAACTTCCAAGTAAAAAAAACCCCTTACTCCCAACCATAAAACTTCTGAAAAAAGGACGCTAACCTTTTTTACTTGAACTAATACTAATGCTAATAATAACAATAACATTCAAGATCGCAGTGATTTACAAGCTTTTAGTGGTTTCTGAAAACATTTTGTTCAATAAATAATTTAAGTAATGTATTAACACTCGCATTCAAACAGCGACAAACGCAATGTCGGTGTGGAAAAGAGAAAAATGGATGATTTAGTGGGCGGCGTAAAAGTTTGAGTGATTTCAACTTGCTTGCCGCCCCAGCCGACAAGCGGCTTGTTAAAGAGAGACAACTGAGGGGAAAGCTGCACCTTCAAGATGGCCGAAGTTGAGACAATTTTACGAATACAAATAAATAACTTTATTTACATCTCAAATTATCTAGCCATGGGACTAATTGGGGAGACGGCACAGATCTCGGCGTTAAGGCTGATTTTAGAAAAAGAAAACTGTTCAAATACTGAGAGTACAGCATGATACCGAGCTGATATCTCAGTTTTCCGCCGATTCCCAGTGGAAGCTTCTGAAATATTTTTCACCTTTTTTCTTCCTGAAGTAAGAAAACCTATTTTTTCCCCTTTATTTTCAGTGATACAACATTAGAAACCAGAAAAGTGACAACATTAAAAAAAATGGTATACACAATCTACCAAACAATTGCCCGCCATTTTTCCTTCATCAGAATCTGTTACACTTCATTAAACCTGGTTCACATGTCCATACCAATCATGTAGGATTTATTGTCAACAGTTAATGTAAAATAATTACCAAGCATACGGTACGGCCAGAGTTTGGCTACTTACATAGCCTGTTGTTACGTGGAAAAATTTGAAATTGCCTTGTGCAAACTAAAATAGCCGTGAGCAAATTGAATTAACTCCACACGAAACCTGCGCAACAAATCGGTCCTCTTAAACCAGTAAAGCAAAATGTTTCCCTTAAAAGTTGATGCGAACGACCGTCAGACCCACAAAAAAACTGCGCAAAACTGATCTATCACAACAAAACAAAAAAACTGTATTCAAAATCTGACTAACAGCTGTCAGCAGCAGTTCAGTTGGGCAGGCGAGGCAAGACTGTAGCTTAATAGGCCAGACACTTAAGGCCAGGTTAGTTGAGCTGGCGAGGTACGGCTTTATTAAAGGCCTGGCTATTGTTGAATGGGTGAGATAGGCTTAACTTTAATAGATCACGCTGAAGTTGAGTGGGCGAGAAGTCAAAGTCACGGTCAGATACGCAGTTGAATTGGCGAGGCACACAAAAGCAACCCCACAGCGTATTGCTCGTTTTCGCTGTCATAGCGCTGTGGTCGTTTGCGCTGTCAAAGCGCTGTGCACATCGGTGTTAACCGCTAAAGAATTTTTCCTATGTAGCTTTAGTTATGGTCTGGCTGCAGTTAAATCGGAGATATCTTTGGTTAGGACCAGGTTGATTTTCAATTGACGAGGCAACTTAAGCGCTGGATAAACCGTAGTTAGAGTTTGTTAGATTGGCTTTAGTAAGGCGGGCCAGGTCAACTGGCGCCATATATTTAGTTAAGACGAACAAGCGAGATAACTTTAGTTGAGACCAGGTTTAAGTTGCCTCCGTCTGGTCTGTATGATAATAGCTTTCTTGTAGTCTAAGATTGCCGCTTCTCTCTTGGACAACTTCCCCAAGACGTCCGCTCTCCGTTTGTAGACCAGCGCGTCTCCCGGCTGCAGGCTCAGGGCTACAATAAAAAACACAACGTAGTAGGTTTGCAGAACACAGTACGGAAATCTTCCCTTATCTCAAACACTCTTGGGCCACAAAAATATTCAACATGGCGGAAGATAGAGATAACAAGAAAAGAATGCCCCATTTAAGATTAAGACTTTCTTAGAGCAACTCCCGATAAGATGACTTTCAGTGCGATGTTACACACAATACGGGCTAAAAAAAACCCAACTGGCAGGAAGGCTATACACACCAGCGTAAGCGGCGAACAGTTGCCATGTTGTCATAAGTTTTAGTTACTACATTTAGTCACTAATCTTGAAAAATAAATCTGAAACCACACAGGAACTCACCTCGAGTGTAGTCTTCCTCGGCCTCCTTGAACTTGCGCAGTGAGGCGAACAGGTTGGCACGGTTGAAGTACACGTGAGCTGCGTAAGGGTTAATAGTAGCTGGAAAGGAAAACATACGACACTGCCTCAGACGGGGTTAAAATAGAGATTATTAGGGGGGAGGGTTGTTATCAGTTTTTAAGCTAAAAGTGAGTGCCTTTGACAGAGTACCTGACTTGGGGGTACCTAGTTTTCGGCAATTAGTTAATTTTATTTGGTAGATTCTCGGTAATAAGGTAATTTCTTAGCCGAATCTCACTAAACAGCTAAATTTTTTGGTTATCCTTAAAACGTATCCTCAAGTCTCAGTAATCAGGCAACATTTTAGGCGATTGTCAGCAATCAGGTACCCCATTCATAACCTTTCAACATGGTATTACATTTTCAAACAAAGTAACAAAGATGAGATTACAGTTCGTCACTGATCCACTAGGATAGATAAACACTTGCACTTGGTTACGAAACTACGGAGCTGAGATGACATCACAGTTGTGTACCAAGTGACAAACTTTACTTACATGTACTTAAACTAAGTAGCGTATATAGAAACGTATTGTTGCAAACTATCAATAAATTACGTTAAGACAGTAGCTGAACAATGATAAACAAAAAGCAAAATAGAAACAACAAACAAATTAACACGCCACCTGCTTTGTTGAAGTCGTACAGAGCTCCTTTCAGGTCCTTCATCATCACCTTCACGAAACAGTTACCATTAGTATTTGCGTTGATGTGTAGATGCATGTTCAGCAAACACAAAAGGGCTGAGCCAATCATAAACAAGTTCTCGCTTTTGTTGTAGGGGACCCTAACGCTACTTTATAGATTTCAAAAGACTCCTAATGCAATGGCCTGCAAAGTTAAAAATAATTTTTTTGAAAAGATCGTCAGAAAAAAATTCCCAATTTTGATAGTGACCATTACCACGCCGGGGATGGGTAAGTACTCTAATTGCTTTTCTATCTGCTTTGTTAGAAAGAACCTCCCGAGGTTTTGTACTCTGAAGGCAGAATCCTCTTTTTTCCTTTGTTTAATGGATTTTTCTTCCTATTTCACGTGTGTTTCTCATTTCTTGTTAGTAATACACAACCTAACAACAACATTAAAATCACGTCAATTTACAATTTATAGCCCCATTTGTATTCATGGTGCTCTGTGAATATTTGTTATAGTCAAAGGCTGCAGCTTGTTGAAGTGTTGAAAGATAACACACACGAGCCGAATTTTCGTCGAGAGAGAGCTTTTTTTCGGAACCAAATCTGTGTGGCTTCGAAGCTCATCACACACTAGCCGATTTTTTGTCAGGAGAGCGAAGATTTATCATCAGAGCCAAATCTGTCTGCCTTTAAAGCTCATTACACACTAGCGGATTTTTTTGTCGCCGATTTTTGGCGAATTTTACTTGCGCTCGTTTTCAAAGCTCCCCCCCCCCCCTCAAAAAAAATGCAGCACCATGTTGGATTCGCTCCCGATAGACTATCGGGGACCAACGCACACGGACCATCAATGTCCGTTCAGTTAGGACGTCTGAAAACAAGTTTGTTCAGACTTTTTCATCCGGGGCTTGTGGGGAACCACCCAACACTGGCTGACTTTTTGTCAGCAACACACTCCCGACAAAAAATTGGCTGGTGACTTGAGGAGAGGCCATCCTTCCCCAGAAGTTAAGAAACAGCCTGGTAGAATCTAATACCTTTGTTATGGCTCTGTTGAGGACCGCTGACTCGTCATTAGGGGTCCAGGAGAGAGTCTTGTTGTAGTACGTCAAAGCCTGCATGTTACCAAACTAAATTGTGATATAATGACGATACTACGAGCTGCATGCCTGATGTGAAGAATGCTGACGTGACTGGTTTTCGTGTGAGTAACACAATGAGTAATAATAATAATAATAATACTAATACTAATAACAACAACAATAACAATAATAATAAATAGTATTTATAATAATAATAATAGTAATAATAACAAGAACAATACTTCTACTAAATTGCTACTATTACTTTTACTTCTACTACTATACGACTACTATGCTACTACTATTACTAATATTAAAAATAAAAAAAACCCGAATGATTACGTATTTTTTGCACAATAAAGTGACTATTGCAATCGAAATTTTAAGCCTTTCATAAAAAAAATATTTAAAGCGTTTCTCTGTGTCTTAACGTTTTGAAAGCAAACGGGAAGATGAAAAAAGCACTCAACTAGCTAATGAAGCACTCAAACAGTTGTTGAAAACACTTCTGTGCGTTAAATTAGAAATGTAACAAATTAAATCCCGAGCAGCACTTCCAGTCCGAACCCATCCCCACCCCCACTCCCTCTGAACACGTCCCACCCTCTACCACCCGCTGGCAGCGTGTACCTGTTGAAACATTCTCTGTCTGAAGTACACATTGGCGGCATTGTAGTAGGCCAGCGCGTAGGACGGGTCCGATTTGATGGCCGCCTGATAGTCGCGGACAGCGTTCACAAAGTCACCCATAAACTACAACAGTAAGATATAGCTGAGTTAGGGTTAGGAACTACAGGCCTAGATCGCATTCAAGGCTCCCTATGTACTGTGGTTTAGAAGGGGGGGGGGGGTCATGGGGTGCGCATGCACTGTCCTCCCTAGTAGGAATGGTAGGATTGTCCATTTCAATGCATTTCTGTAATTTGAAGACCTCAAGTGTCAAAATTTTCTGAAGGAGCATGCCCCAGACCGCCTTAAAACCCTTATGTCTTCAGCACTTGCATGGCCTATCATTCCAACAGTGATTATTTGCTCCCGGTTCTTGAGGTATGCAGCCCCCCTCTCCCCATGAAAACTTTGATGGGCCTAGGGTTCTGTGTTGGTTTCGTCAAATCACTCATAAAAAACAAACGTAAGTCACCCATTTTATGTTCTTACTAAACCGTAGGTTTAAATCTCAACTATTAACAACCGTTTTGCGTTGAACAA
>JAOBRG010383761.1:0-10993 GCA_027574985.1 Umimayanthus nakama | reverse complement strand
AAGAAAGAAAGAAAGAAAGAAAGAAAGAAAGAAAGAAAGAAAGAAAGAAAGAAAGAAAGAAAGAAAGAAAGAAAGACAGACAGACAGACAGACAGAGACAGAGACAGAGACAGACAGACAGACAGACAGACAGAAACAGAAAGAAAGAAAGAAAGAAAGAAAGAAAGAAAGAAAGAAGGAAAGAAAGAAAAGCAAACAAGAATACTGCAAAAAAGGGCAGAAGTTGAAATTATTGTTTAAAGTTGGTGAAACTTACACATTTCGTAATAACTTATTACAAAGAATGAATACTTGCTAATATAGGTAAGTTGTAACACTTAAAGGAAAAGACAATTTTTGAGACGTTTTGAACATTTTCAGAAGATCATCATGCATTTGGTCAATCGATTAACTGAGTTTTATAGACATCCAGTTTTGTGGTAGTCCATTTGTTGGAGTACGAATCAATCGAACTTGTATAGTGCAGCTGTAGAAAGGACGACAAAAAGTGGCTTGAACTGAACAAGTTGTAAAAAAAAATAAAGCACCGTGTGCCCCGGTGAAATCGTGGATACGTTACAAAGTCAAACGATAACTCTTTCCGAGTTGTAGCTCGACGTATTATCGAGTCGAATGTAATTTCAACATCTGAAAGTTCTAGCAGCGCTGCTGCAAGATTGCAATCAGTCAAATTGTTGTTTAAGCTTGGTAAAGCAACACTGCTGATTTGAGAAACTCTTATCACAGTCTCGTGGTTTACATCAACATCCAGCGCTTCCTTTGATAGACATATTTTCCCTAATTCATCATCTTCACATTCTGTGTTATTGAACGGGGAACTGTACTCAGTTTAAGTTTTCCTTGCCAACTACGAATCTGAATTGGGCTAATGCTATACACCTTACCAATTTCAATCAATGGTTTGTGCTCCTCCCATAAAGTGACAGTAACTGTTCCCGTTTGATCAGCGAATAAAGCATCTTGAAACTTCAAACCTCCTGTGTTATTAGTAGAGGGCTCGCCAAGGTGCACTGCCTTTCCACTGAACATAACCAAGTCGCCTTCATGTGAAGACTTAATTTACAAAGCGGTACAAATAGTCCAATTGGGCTTTGGCGGCTGATACTGGAAATCAAACTCCGTTTGAAGCGGGCGCGTGATATTTGTCATGTCGTTGATAATGACTTTATCATCGTTTGTGTAGGTAAACTTTTGAAGTTTGACAGGCGTGTGACTGAGTTGACTGTCCTGGAAAAGTGCTCTTTTGCTTTAAGAGTAAAGCAGCGCCTCCTTATTATTGTCGCTGGTTTGTCGTGTAAGTGTACAATACTTCATAGAGTGTTTCGTGTTTTGCATTACTCCGATGTAACGCTTGTTTTGATTTGCTACCAAGATGAGGTATTTAAGGAATTCTGATTGGCTACGTGCTAACACTTGAGTTATGAGTGACTTCGGTGCCCCCAATAACTCGTGTTTACGCTTCGCGTATCCACAATTTAAAAAGGAGAGAAATTTGAAACTAAAGCTTGTCGTACAATTATTGAAGGTAGGTAATCTTCCAATCTAGATACAGTCCCTAAGAAAAAATCAGTATTGTACTTTCTGCAGAAACAAATATTCGAACCATCAAATCACTAGTTTTAAAGTAAAGAGTTCTCAGCGTTATACAGAATGGTTAATACGATACCAAAACAAGTTATTAAATGTAATATTACACATAAGTTTCATCACAGTGGTTTTGTCGAAAATGTTTTAAAACTCGAGTACCTTCACATATGTGGTCACATTTCAGTGGGGTTCCACACGGAGCACTGCAATTGGTAACCTGTGGTTCTACATGACACTCCACAATATTGGAGTGTCCACAAGGCCACGTCTTGGCTACTTTTTTTTCACATTCTTCTGTACACTTTTCACCACAAGACGCCTGACACATGTGGCCACATTTATCAAGTATCTTTTCACATGGAGCCTTGCAGACGAATTGGGCACATGCGACTGAACAAGGCACTTTCTGTTGGTGTTCACACGTGGGTAGCAGTTTGTCTACAAGCTGCAAGCAAGGTCCGCACTCCTGGTAGCACTGTCGGCCACATTTGTGATTGCGCTCACACTTCTTCTCGCATGGCTTCTTGCATTTGTACTCTTGATGTTGAGGATCAGTGGGATGGCAAACCTGCAGCGATGGAAGGGGCAAATGTTGGACAGTGCTGTAACACATGTAGCGAGGCCGCCAGAAACGTTAAGGAAGTGCATAGGATGCCGTAAGTACATCCTCATAATAATAATAAAACGAATCTGAACACTAATAATATCAGCTACATCCAGCTAATCTGAGACTATGAAACTAGCCAGTCAGGTGTGAGAAAGCGGGAAAAACTTGTTGTCATTCCCATTCCCCAAAGCATGCTTTTCTGTGCGTGATCAAAGTCCACGAGAACGAACAAATATGGCTACCGTGTCGGTTTTTGTCCATTTCGGTATATTTACAGTTGACTCGGCTCAATCTTGCATTCAAAAGTTTATTATTGCGGGCGCGATGATAACAGGTTTTTCCCGTGACGTCATGGAACCAGATCGCATGGATTATTTTGTGGAGGATACAAAGACATTGCAATTTAACATTCCTAAACGTTTTGTCCTTTTCTGTAGTTGTACTGTACAATAAATATTTGTTCGTTTTCTGCGTCACCTTTATATGGCTAAACTTGAAGACTCTTGATTGCACTGTTTTTCTTTGTACTACTCTAGCACGAGCATGCACCAAACGTGGCAGTTCGAACAAACAGATCCAAAAGATCAATAGGGCTTGGCATAGCGCTCAGCGAAAGGAAATCAAAATCTGTGGCGCATTCAGGACTGGGAGGCAACCGTACCCTTGCCACATGCTCATATATAATTGTTTTTCCAAAATGTGTTTGGATTTAAATTTCGTTAAACTTTCTCCCACTAGTGGACTGTGTTCGTTTGAAATTTTGTTTATATAATTACTAACTAAAAACTGATAAACTCAATATCATCCAACATTTTCACACAACCCAAAAAGATACAAAACAAATAAAACACTAATTATTCTATTGTATCTAACGAAACTTGACTCACAGTCGCAATGACAGTTACGGTAACACGCAGTAAAAGAGGCTTTTACAATTACAGTTACTAAAAACACATGTACGTGTCTCCTCCAATGCTACTACTACTTGTGTTACCTTCACGCACACGTGGCCGCAGTCCAACCGTGTATTGCAGGGCAGCTGGCAGCCGCCCTCAGGCGCCTTTCGGAAATCTTGATCGCACGAAGCCTGGATCTTGTTATTGGGGTGCTTCTGACAAGTTAGGGTGAGAGCTTCTCCCACGTTTCCCTGCGCGCGCATGTCCTCCAAGATTCTGCTCCACAGCTCGCTCTGCTCCGCCATCATGCTCAGGTTGCCTATGCAGTAGAACCCTCTCTTAGCGCGGGAGAGTGCCACACAAATGCGGTTTTCGATCTTCAAGAATCCAATTTTGCCTTCTTCGTTGCTTCGCACGAGTGATAAAATAACGATATCGTTTTCTTCACCTGTTTTGAAACGGAAGAACGTTTTTGCAACATTTGTACGAAATTTCTTTTTCTTAATTTACCGTTTTTTTTTGCAACAAAAATGATGTTCACCAAATAGGATAGTTAATAAATGGGAGTGTTCACGCCTAAAGAAAAGAAGAAAGATACCTTGAAAGTTGTCCACTGCGGAAATCCTGACGCCCTTGAAGAATTCCTTAGGCATCTCGCTCTTCATTTGTAAGAGCTGTCCTGTGTACATGGTGAGAACGGTGATCTGTGAACGGTCATAACCTTGCAGGATCAGATGTCGGCACAGCGCAGCGATGAACTTTGCCTCGTGCAGATTGGTGCGGCTTTTCCCCTCTTCAACAAAGTCCTGTATGATGAAACACAGTCTTTTAGATTACCTTAATTTCAAGACAGAGCTAAGAGATGAAAATGGCGTCATAACTTCCTTGTTACTGGAACGTTTTAGGTATTTTAAATTGTAGTTTGAGTCGCATGTTTTGGAAAGCTTGTTCGAAGCGAGTTGGAAGCAAAACAGGTGGATTTCTTCCAGTTCGTGGTTTTGTGCCGGAGTGAAAGTGCTTTGAATGCTACTGTGCAAATCATATTTGTAATTTTAAAAAGAATTGAGTTGACCAGATAATTACTAACAGAACCAAGATTTATTATGTGAAGGTGTGGAACAGGTACCACGTTGATTTAAGACTGGGGAAGGTTAGGGCTGGGCGAAATCAAGTTTGAGACCCTTTGCTTCCCAATCCCATTCAATTCTACAATATGATATGCTTAAAACAGTTCGTCCTTACACAAATATATCTTTATTCACCGAATTGATAGCCGGTTTCTAAGCCAAAATGTGCTGCAAGGTCTAAAACATAAATTACAATTGAAAAGGTCTTTTTCAAGTTGTATATCCTTTGTTTTGGAAAACCCTCCAAAATGAAGAAATGAGAAAACTCGGTTGCCATTATACCTTTGAGAAAAATGGCTTACCAGCGGCGTAACATGCGAATTAAACAAACCTCGTGCTCCTGGTGGTCGATGAAGAAGATGTTGCTGGAGACACCCTTGATGTTGTCGAAATTCAGTACAGACTCGTGATTCTGAAGATTGTCGTAAATGTGCTTCATCAACTCCGCTATCTCCGGCCGCATCCGATGCTGTGCCGTGAGGCGCTGATAAGGCATTCCTGCGTCAGGAGAGAAAGAATATCTTGATGAATTAGTTGAGTAAGAGAAAACTTTGACAATTTGAAAACAAAACTGGGAATAATCATGCATTAATAATGTTGTAGTTGTTAAATCTCATGATGACCTCATAATTTGTTTACATTTCTCAAAATGTCTTACAGACAAATTTCATAATATACTCCAAGGACCATAAACAAAAAATTTTAGGAAAATTTAGCAAATGTATAATACTTAGAGCTTGACCTACTGTTTATGGTCACTGAAGCATATTATGAAAAAAGTCCATAGTCCAATTAATTTTTGGAAATGAAATGAAGTGTTGTTGTAAAGTCTTTTCTCAGCTGAGCAACTTCTGTTATTGTACAGCCTGGGACATCAGTGAATTAGGGCGAATACGAATGTTTTGTTTTCTGCGTGTCACCAGTTTCAACTTGAAAACTGACATCGAAACATTCACAACTTTTATATTACAATAACCTGACGAACAGGACAAAAAATGCAATAGAACTTCATAGTAAAATATGCTGTCGTCAGCGTATGGCAGAAGCTTATCTTTACAACTTAAAACATGAAGTGCAAAGCGTTTTAAGTTTGTTATTTGAAAACATGCGGTTCAAGCGCATACTGCGAATCCAATCTTATTGGCTGGCCGACTTACCGTTACTGATCATCCGTTCAAAAAGTGACACATCCAAGTTGTAGTCTTTCGCCAATTTGTACACCGTGGGGTTGGGCCGAAGCTGTTGGTGGTCTCCAATCAGAATAAGGTGTTGACAGCCAGTTGTGAGTGACGTCACGATGTGCGACTCCAGTACTTCGGCGGCCTCCTCCACCACAGTAATCCGAGGTTGAATTCGCTGGAGGAGGGAGCGAAACTTTGCTGCACCTGCAGCACATTGAAGGGACATACACGGCTGAATAACGTAGGGTATGACCGACATTCGTGAAAAGTTAAAATGTATCAACAATTTTTCCTCAGCAATACACACACACCAGTAATATCAGTTGAAGGGAAGATCAACTAAATATAGTGCACTAACACTAGTTTATACCGGTTACTTACGGAAAAGAGCTTTTGATTCATTAACGGTGGACCTATTAATCACGTTGGTTCATACCGGGAGGATTTCATTTAGTATGATGATGCATTACCAGTGGACTAAGTTGCTACGATAATTTGTTACTGGTTAATTTGATTACTTCCACCAGGTTTTATTAATAATCCACCAACTTCTTAAGGATAGTTTCACCCTAATTATAAAGTTAGTTCGATACTTCGTTAGTCCTGTCCCGCCACTATGTATCGTGCGAGCGTCCATGTGGTACGTCTACGAGCTTGAGATAATACCTGTGGTAGTCATTCCAATGACAGCTGCTCCTTTCAATATCTCCAGGTCTTCCATGTTCCTGACTTCCTTCAGCCTCTTCGCGCCACGCTCGAATTCTCTTTGGTGGTTTGCAAATGTTTTCCTGAACTCCTGTGTCAGGTCATGCGCCCACCTGCGGTACAAGCGCCAGCGGTCTTTCACATCAGATATACTCCAGATGTCGTTAACCGCGCCAGCCTCGATCGCAGGCATCATTTCCCTGCGGCTCAACTCGTGTTTTACTTTCTGTTTCACTTGATTAATCATTTTCTTGGAATCCAGTTGGATCGTCCATCCACCAGCTTGCATAGATTCTAGTTCTGCCTTCAAACTGGCAACTGGATCGGCAAACTGAAGCTGCTTTCCACTTCGCTAAGGTTGTGATCAAACGCAGAAACAGTTTTGTAATATCTTAAATAAACCATGCCACTAATGCTATTATATGTTATAGTTTCTTTTGATTTATTGTTTCAAAAGCCAATCTCAGATAAAACGACAGTTTGTGCAAAAGAACATACACGCAGACATAGATAGAAGAAGGCTTTGTCACCGATACAGACACAGAAAGCTGGACAGACCTAACTGACTTACGGAAATATATGCATTCTTACATAGACCCATACTTAAGAAATGGTCCATGCTTAGCGTGCGTCTATCGAGTTATGGATGCACGCGGGAAGTTGGAAGAGCACGAGAGAAGCGTTTGAGTGCCGAGTGCTTCTTTCAGCTTCTCGAGTGCGCTCCCAAGTTCCCAAGTGCATCCATAACTCGATAGATGTACAGCTAAAGCATAGACCATTTCTTTTAGAACATTGCCACTTTCAACAAAACTGATAAAATACAGAATTCTAAACTATTCTGAGCGTTTTGATTTGTTAAATGCAATCGCGCGATTTGATAGACGCACGGGTGTGCGTCTATCGAGATTTAGATGCACGCTCGCGCCATACCAAAAGCGCGCGAAAAATTGCCAGCTATAGTCTAAATACAAATAAAGATACATTCACAGACATATACACACATATAAACTAACACATATATTTACATTCGTTTATACGTAAACACATACACACATGCATGCATGCATACATACATGCAGACAGACATAAACATACATACATATACCCACATACAGACTGACAGACAGTAAGGAATAGTAATAATAATAATTTATTTTTTCCTCTGTGGTCACAGTAACAAATACTGAATTATGATTGGTTCTTAGCGTATTCGTGAGCGGGCAAGATTTTCCTATCTCTGACCACGGTCACGGTAACCTGCGCTGCTTCGCTTTTGGTTCGCTCTATGCCGTGCTTTTCCGTTGGGGGAAAACTAAATTAGTTACTTACCGGCTTATGGTCGGTCCGTGTAGGGAAAAACTGTGACCTCGGCCTGAATATGCTGACCTCGGCCCAGAGGCCTCGGTCAGCATATTCAGACGTCGGTCACAGTTTTTCCCTATACGGTCCTCCCAGCCGGTAAATAACATATATATCTTTATTATCCAACTTTGAGCTACATGAAACAACAAATGTAGGCAAAAACTTGGCCCCAAAACGGCAGAAGAATCGCTCACCAACTTTCGTTTTGGTCTGTGCTGAAAGATAACATCGTACTCGTCCACGTCCAGAACCCGCTGTTCCTGAAGGGCGTCACCTTCAAATGTTACATCCTCTTCCTCCTCCTCTTCTTCCTCGAGCTCCTCATCAGTGTCCCCCTCCGTTCCAAGACCAGTTGCTGAAAACACAGTGTTTCAGTGGTCGTGAAAAAGCCAAGGAAATTGAAAGTAAGCTTTCCAGGCCTGAAAGGTTACTGACTGTTTTTACGCCCTTGTTGCTTTCAGATTTTTCCTGTCTTTAATATCAGATTTACTGGTGCAAAGGTGTGGAGTTCAATTGATGAGGAGATGGAAGTGTTTAGTAAAGCAGAACTCTGTGAAAAATATTTTGCTGGAATCTTACAAGACATTTGAATACCATAATGCCAGAACTATTATAACTTGTGTATTCCTTCATGTATTCTACTAGCATTTCAACTCAAACTTTACACCGTCTACCCGCTACCTCTGTCTATCTCCTAATGTTTTCTTGAATATTGTAAACAACATATATTTAGCTAGTTTTGTTGTCTAGCTTCTGGCTATTGCACTTGGCAGAGTACTATCATTTCTGTTTATTGTATTTCTTGTACTTATTTCTATAAAAACTACAAAAATAGTGCTAATAAAGATATGCTGTTGCTTCCGTTGCAAACGAAAATATCAAAACTGTGAAACCGCTTGCAGCAAAGACTGAGGAGATTTGGCTAAAGTAGCTCTTAAGAGAAAGAAAACTATCTACCCCAGCACTTTCACTTAAGAAGAAAGCAAATGGGTTTTGGCCTTACGTTCTTCTTGTAATCCGCCAATCTGTCGGATCTGCTGCCTGCTCAGTGCTTGTCGAAATATACTCAGCGAGGCAATCCGACCACAAAAGTAAAGTCCGTTGTAGTCGTCGCCATCTAGCGCCCCGATACGGATAGGGAACTGTGTCGCCAGCTCCATCTGAGCTCCCATATCGACTCTTTCAACTTCGTTTCCATCGTGCCACATTCGAGCGATACCGGAATCGTAGTCGTAAGAGACGCCAATGTAGTTCCAAGCGTGAAGTTCCAGCGAGGCTGCTCTTAAGGCAGGCAGGTTAAACTCCAGGTGTCGAATCTTGAAGGCAACCATGAGAACTCCTTTATCGAATTCTAGTCCTTCCTGCCAAATCTGAGAGACAAACAAATGAATTAATTTTCATGAGGTGTAAAGGCGAGTCTTTGCTTACAGTTTTTGGTCATTAGCATATTTACCCTTGTTTTTACTCGAGCTACAAAATCGCTTGTTCTGAATATTGAAAGAACTTAACAAAATTAGCTTCGTCTAAAAATATGAAGCCGATATGTTAAATTGTAAAAGTGTGATGCGTGCTTAAAACCTAGAAATTTTACAAAGAATGTATGGCTCATTAACGATTTTGCCACCCAGCTGTTTCGAGTTTTATGAACATCGATATCTTATTTAAAATTGCATTTACAGAACCGAAAGTTTGGTCCAGTATTTTCCTCGACTAGCTTTCCAAAATTTTATATTCAATTTTATTTTATCTTGTTTCTTTCTCTACCTGAAAGTGTTTGCTAATGAAGCAGAATGTAAACAATGACGTCGCGAAAGATTCGCCTGCAGTGACTTGCTGCGGACCAGCAACTCAATCACTGTATTTATTTTTGAAATAATACAGAAACACCCTTATTATCATTATTACAACATTAACGATGCTTACAATTTAAGGTTTTCCCCCAGTGCAGTTGCAATAAGAGTCCGAGCCTGGAATGGCTAACCATGTGCTCTACCCATCTAATAGTCAACTGACGTCATTGATTATATTTTGCTTTTCTTAACACACGGTTTTACGAGAGAAATATTCAGTGGCAAGAGAAGACGTGAATTAAGAACCCAAAAAAAGCTTTTTAGAATTATTTACCAACAAAATTTGGAATTTTTTTGAGAGTATACTGCTAGATGACAAAATTGTCAAGGAGCCATACGTTTGTTGTTAAAGTTCGAGTTTTAATACACGCGTCACAAAAAATGCAATTATTGTTCTCAAGATTTCTGACAAAACATATTTTCAAAGCCCTTTCATTATTCACAACTGGTCATTTAAATGCTAAGTAACAAACTAAGGCAAAATATGTAAAACAATAACGAAACCACTTGAATTCTGAATCAAAGTGTACATACACGTCTACCATCAGATTTGTTTGTATTCAATTATCAACAATGCATGTACTATTTTGTAAATGTTTTTCAAGGAACGAAATATTTTTGTTGTTGTTGCTGTTGTTACATTTGCCTATACACCCATTTAAAGAAAGGTTGACCAAAAAGAAATATAAATCATCAAGATATAACATCTAGGGGTGTTGGCTAATAGCTTAGAAATATGCGAGTCACTTGTCAACGAATCTCTTTTGCGTATCGTTGCACCTTCAGCAGATTTCTGTTTCAGTAATACAGAAACTGAAAGCATTTCACTTCTTTTTTTTAATTTATTTATTTATTACAGTTTTCAAAATAGTTTCAGCTACAATTTACAAGTGTTACAAGTGAAAGGAACATTTTACAAAGCAAACATTAAACTGAAACACTTCGCACACAGCGAGCCTAATAATAAGTTGTTACCCAGCATTCTATGGGGTCACATCTTTCATGATTTATGTTTCTTTTTGGTCAACCTTTCTTGAAACAGGTGTATACTCAATCTGCTATCTATGATACACTTCGACTGACTCGAACCATGACATTTTCTGCACGAGTGTGTGTCATAGAATCACTATGAACTGTTTGTACTACCTCAAGGCCAATTCCATCCTTGCCATAGCTAAGTATGGGTCCGATGATCCCCATGGGATACACGAATGCCAACACTGTTATTGAGTATCGCGTGTCTAAAGACCCTCCCGGCTTGTTTGGAATTTCGATGTAGGAATCTGGCGTTCCTTGCAGTTCCAGCGCCCCTTGAAGATCTCCATCGACTCCCGGAGCCTTCCTGACGCCGCTCGATACATGGACTATGCTCTCGCGAGTGACAGCATTCAGTTTTCTTGAAGCCCAGCTGAACGGGAAAACCGCCACTGGTGGAATCTGTAAGTCTGACACATAAAAAAAACAATGCTATCTCTTAACCTCATTCTAACCACACGCTACGGTCGTGTACTCTATAAAATGGCTAGTAAGGAAAAGCAGCCAATCAAAAGCACTTAATCTATGGCTTATCAAAAAAACCGTCTTCTCAACTTAGATCTAAGTGGGAGCCCTTACTGCAGCAATCAAAGATCAAAACTTCTAACATTTCGGAGCTAAGCTAAGTCAAGGCTGTGCCAAA
>JAOBRG010383750.1:0-10993 GCA_027574985.1 Umimayanthus nakama | reverse complement strand
TGCCCCCCCCCCCCCCCCACCCCTTAACTGTTAGTGAAAGCATAAATTTATTACCAACTTTTTAAACACTGATTTCCCCACAATCCCTCATTCTGCTCCGAAGAAGGGCTAATGCTCAAAATGTCAGCTAAACACTATATCCCACAGGCAAAAAAAACATACCATATCAACTTTTGTTGATTAAATCCATTTGTTCAGCGTACAAAAAAAAAATTCACTCAAGTTTTGTTTCAATTTGCCATAAATTATCTGAACAGAAGGTGCATTCTATTTTGCCAACTTATCTGGGCAGAACTTTCTTTCCCTTTTCTTAGCAGATCTTTTTTCAGGTGAGGGAAATGGGTGGTGCACCCCTCTCCATTTGCAACTGGTGTGTTGACTATGATTGAGCATGGTTGACCATGATGAAGTTTCATTGACCATAATTGGCCATGGAAAGTCAAAAGGTGGGTCGAAGGATCAGAGAGGCCTATTATGTTCTTCTGTACCTTCATTCTCTATCAGTTTCTCAGCATCTGCTATGGTTTTCACCCTGGAAGCACCTTTCAATCCTTGCAAGTATTCTATCAAGATTCCAAAGTCTTTGTCTGGAACCTATGCCAAATACAGATTGCAAAATTAACTACTTATAATAATGTTTTCTATGAGCCACAGACCAACATCTGCCTGCAAGAGAATGAAAGAAAACAAGAGAAGTGCAAGAAAAACACGACACAGTGTAACTTGTAAATTATCCTAACTTTCCAAGTACTCCAATATCCTGTTGTTATATGGAACACAATTTTACATTTCTTTTTCAAAATTTGAATCACCTAAAAATTTTGAAAATAAATCACTCCTTAATAGACCCTTTTCACGGTTGTTGAGGCAGTTGAAAACCTGACATAAGCATTCTGTAAGCGCCAGAAATGGAAAGAGCAGGTCAAAGTTAGTAAATGCCAAAAATTTGGGGAGTTATTAGTGAAAACTGTAGGTCTTGTAAAGTTTTTTAAAACTTAAAATTTAACAGAGAATGTATCAGAATTTTGAGTTGAGGCCCTTCCAGCCTCAACCCCATGCAACTCCCATACATTCTCTTTTAGAATTTTGGGGTAGTTTTTGTTTTTAAAAACCTTACTTATGTCACAGTTTTCAATATTAAATCCCCATATTTTTGGCACTTACAAAATTAACTTTTACCTGCTCTTTCTATTTCAAATGCTTACGGAGTGCTAATGTCAGGTTTTCAATTGTCTCAAGAATCGTGAAAAGGGTCTGTAACTTATTTTTAGTCACATGGGCTTTCAGCCAATCAAAGCACATAACTGACTGGTTTTTGAACTGTTTTTTCCCTTCATCACGTGGAGTGTTAAAGTGGATCAATGTTGGCTCTACTCTTAAGACAATGAGTTGTACGTTTTGTGTTTTCCTTCTTCTTCTGGTTGCTCACCTTCATTAGAAGATTCTGGTGAGTCTCTAGCAATAAAAGTTATTTAAACCAAACAGGTGTTAAAATATATTAGGATAAAAAATGAGCAAGTGCCATGAATGAACTATATAAAACTAGGTAAAATGTCACAGCATCACTTGTATTGGGTTTGATGGAGCAGTTTAATATATCTTCTTAAAAACTGTCAGTTTTGATGCAACCACTGCTGATTCTGGAGCACAGTCCAATTACCCTAAACGCTCTTCTAATAAGCCCCCGGGGGCTTATTAAGTTTCATGCCTTCCAGAGGAGGGGCTTATTAGAGAGGGGGGGAGGGCTTATTTAAAACTTCCTGCCAAAAAGAAGTCACTATACATTTTTTAAACAAAACATGTGGTATCTTTAATGGCGCAAACAATTCATTCTGCCTTTCTTATCTCTGAGGCATTAATGTACTTAATACAGAACTAGACAAGAAAAGTCAGACCCTCTCCCACATGAAGATCAACGTTGGAAATGTAAAGAACGAGAATAAAAAATGTTTTAACGTCACAATTGCACTTTACTGTTTGTTTTGTCCTTTTCATTTTTTTATGGGGGGTGTGGAAGGGGGGCTTATTAGAGAGGGGGGGTTATTACAAATTTGAGGCTCTAGAAGGGGGGCTTATTAGAGAGGAGGGGCTTATTAGAGTGTTTACGGTATCGAGTATGTATCTTTCTTGGAGAAAACAAGTTTCTGTGATAGGCTATTCTCAAGATTCTGTGTTGACTCTGTGGCAAAAATAAAAATCTAACACTTCTGCAAGACAAGGAGAACAACCCTCCACCTAGTGTCCCAACCAGGAATTTAATTAGGGGAGATAATAAGGGATGGGAGGGCATTTAGGGATGAACAAAAAACCCTTTGAAAAGCTTTGAAGAATTGTCTGCCACCAGCAGTTTTTTGGTCCTTCTCTGAAAACAATGCTAATGATGTTCTTTCTAACCTTCTGCTTGTTAAACATATTCTGTAACAGCCAAGTCTGCCTGACTTTCTGGAATTTCCAGCAGCCTCTGTCCAACTTCCACTGCTGCAGGTACAGCAAGGCAGGGTGACAGCTCTCATTTTCTTCCTGTTCTTCAACTGCATCATCACTGCAAGCATCTTTATCCTTTGTTTTCTTTTTCTTCTCCTTTTTTTCTTTCTTTTTCTTTCTTTCTTCACAGTGTGAAGTGTCTTCTTTCTCGTCAGAATTTGTAGGTTCTTCTTCAGCAATAAAAACGTTCTTCTTCGATTTTTTCTTCTTTTTCTTTTCGCATATATCATTTCCCTCTGGTGTTAAAACCTGATGATAAGTCCTAATTGAAGCAGCATCATCATTTTGTAAGTCTGATTTGGTTTTTTTCTTTTTGTCTTTATCTCTTTTATGTTTACTTTTCACAACACAACTCTCAAAGTCAGATTTTTTTTCTTCATGACCTTTTATTTTGCCAGCCAAAACTTCAGTTCCCCGTTTACTTTCTTCCTCTTCGATAACTTCTTCATTTTCACGTCTTGATTTGCTGTCACTCCGAGATCTTTTCTTTGACTTTGTATTTTTGAAAGAATCTCCCATAATATCCTCAACAACTTTTTGCTTCCGTTTACTAACTTTGGTCGGGGTAGTTTCTTGCGATAATTCCTCCTTTTCTGAACAATATTTCTCCGATTCTCTCTCTCGGTTACCGTTAGTGTGATTGGATGTCTTGTGTTTCTTCCTTTCGCCACGTGGGGAAAGATCTCGACCAATATTTTCCTTTGGCGCTTTTCTTTTTAAATGTTTTTCTTTCATAATTAATAGCAACAATGTTCTGTTTTTAGAATATTATCACATAACATCGAAGTGAGCTTTTGGATGATTATGAATTTAAAACTCACAGTTAAACACTCAGTTTCTTCCCTCGTCCGCCATTTTGAAACTGCTCGTTTGAGAAGTGGCCGAAAAGGCCTGTTATCGAACTTGGCCCAGTTTCCCCATATAGGACGCGCGAACTCGCGCGCAGTGCTTTTGAATTCTGTCATTACTCATAGTTAATAAGACTGAAGAAAAAAACAAGGGAAACTTTTGGCCCTAAACTTTGCATATATTGGTTTCCATCGTTTTAGATTTTGGGGTTGATGAAAAGTAACGGTCTGTGAACATTACAAGTTCACATAATTTTAAACATCTAGCCGCTCTTGGGTTTGTGGAAATTGTGGCCATTGTGGTTATTTGATTTGAACTTTTCCAGATTTATTTTTTATGATTAGGGTAAACACAGGCCACAATCATGCAGGCGATTAACTGCATAAACTAGCTGAATGAAACACACGACGTGAGACGTACGTTTTCGTTTCCCTGTACGTATGAACCACATTTTCAAGAGACCGTCTTTTGTTTTTAGAAATATTTTTAAAGTTTTTCGTTGGCATCTATAGAACAACTAGCACGAAATTCTTTAAGTAAGATGAAAAAACTCCTTGCAATTTTCAAAACCATGTCCGGATTGAGAAAGCGGAAAAAATACAACTCGTCGTTTTTTGACCTACGGTCCGTTTTGACAGAGAGAACAAGAATGTCTTTACTTTATTGCCAGCAAATTTGGTGTTTTCTAAAATCTTTTTATAAGCTCTGTAGTGTCCTTTAAAACTGTTTGTTCTTGGTACACTAGAGGCTTGATGTGTTCGTCTCTATCACATATATAGGAGAACAAATTTTGCAATAAATCTATTGCAAAATGACGTTCTCTATCATATATACAGAAAAACAAATTTTGCAATAAATCTATTGCGAAATGACGCTCTCCATATACAGAGGAACAAATTTTGCAGTAAATCTATTGCGACATTATTTACAGAGGAACACTGAAGTTTTGCAATAATATACAGAGGAACAAGTTTTGCAGTTTACCGAGTAAGTCTTTTGCAAAAAAAATTCACGTATATAGAGTAGCTTAGTTGTTGTTGTGTAGCGCAATTGTCCATGTACTCCTAAACCTCTGATAAAAACAATAATTTGGCGCAGAAGGAAAATAATGAGGAAAACGCCCAACTTCGAGCGTTTACATTAGAAAACGCATTAAAAAAAAGTCTAGCCCCATTTGGTAACCGCCTCGGTAGGGTATCCCACCTCTCGTGTAAATGTGACCAAGATAAAAAGAGGGATTACATGAAATGATGAATCGGCGGGTTACCTCACCTACCCAGGGTCACCCAACTCCATGTAAACAGGCCCTTATGTGCGATTTCATATAACGTGCGACGACTCGGAAAGCCAAGGTGTTCTACAAAATCACATTTTATGACATCGATCCGATGGGTTTAGAAAAGTCAAGGTCTTCGAAAAAACACGTTTTATGACATCGATTCAATCGAGAAGCTGAACCCTCTATTATCCGGGCTATTTTCTTGCGCTCAAGTCCACAACTCAAGCGCCAACGATTTTTACGATTTGCGCACATTTCAAACAACTGAAAGTGTGCAATTATTTTGTTTGAATAAAACGAAACTCTATCTTTTAGTCTATAAAGTATATACACACTCGATTATTGGATTAAAGCCTGATTTCCATATGATCACAACATGTAAAGTCGTCAGCAATCACTGGAATAGAACTTAGCTGAACTTGGTGCTATTTGAGCGATCGAGACTCACGATCGTCAGCAAATGCTGGCGGTATTAGTACAATTCTTATCAATATGACTGTCCTCTTTCGTAGTAAGGTTACAGCGATCCTAAACGATTGCTAAAGACCTCTGATCATTAGTTAATGCACAAAGACTAGTCCATACAACTCTTTTCAATAGTTTAAATTATACAATACAACACAAACAAACACTCCTTTAACTACCGTAAAAGTGTGCTTTTATTTGAAGGCATGTTCACTCTAATCTTTATGGCAGAAACCTACAGTTTTCTGAACCACTCAGCTAGCTCAAACGTGCAAAAGTCTTTATCTCTCCTATTTACTGCATTAGTCCCTTGGTATAACTCAAACCCTCGAGAAAAACAAGAGCGTGCGCACTAATTTTTCCCAGCGCATTGACCTTTTCTATTTTTAGAATAAAGTAATTGTATAACCAGATGACTCACAAAATCTGGACTAGTTTAGTGCCGCAAAAAAACATTGAAAATCTATTTCTAAAATTTTCGACAATATTCGTCTTTCTCCTCAATTTTTTATGGCACGCACCATTTGTTCGAGAACATTTAACGCGGGAGGTGATTGGCTCACTTTTGAAAAATTGCATTTCGCCTGTATCAGAATTTAATAAGAAAAGAAAAAAAAATCACCTTCCTTCACTTAATTTCGGAAGGTTTCTGTTGATAAACCGGGAAACTTTTTAAGTGGCCAAAATAGTAGGAAGAGAAAAGCCAAAAGGGATCAGTTTGTTCGAGATAGCGAGATTTAAGATAACCAAGTTTGACACAACGGGAGAGTACTTCGAGACATAAACATTTTCAACAGATAGCTCAAAACCTATTCTTCTAAGATAGCGTGAATTGTTTCCTTCCATTAGCGTGCTAGACACCTGGATTTCAAAAATACTATAGAAGAAATATCGAGAAACGAACCAAGTCTTTTGAAGACCGATTTTTCACACATCGCTAACAAAAATATATTTTTCGCTTTCTAAAAGAGCTCAAATTCTTCAAATTTTAACATCAGAGAAAAAAATGAATGCTACGTGAATGCAGATACTACCGCTAACATTTTCTTTTTCACCTTTTTGTTTTTTTCCATAAATTATAAAGTAAAACAATGCTATTTTTATAGTTTTTCTTTATACAATTACTTCTGTTAAAACCAAAAAAGTAGTAAAAAACAATAATACTAGGCAAGAGGGTAAATTGCCGCCATTTTTGAACTTTGCAGATTATTTTTTTGTTGTTGTAAAACACAATTACTAAAATAAACGCTTTTCCAACAATTATTAAAAAAACACCTTCTCACGTGATTATAAATTAGGCTTATCTTTTAACTTGCTTGTTTTGAATACCTAACTATCCACATTTGTCACTCTTCTGGAGATTTACGGAATTTACATTATTCAGTTAGCAGGAGAAAGTAGAACCAAAGTGACAAACATATTATATGAAATCTTCATTGACACTGGTTCAACAGTTGAGCCAAATAATATTTAGTTCAGTTATAACTGCATAACACACTGCTCATGGTCATCCTAGCAGCAGCTGCTGACCAGTAGTAGACTGTCGAACACCATGAAGCACTCTGTTTCCTGAAGTAAGGTGGAAGTCATCATGCCTTGCTGGTGATGCTTGCCCTAGAAAACCGTAAATACCGGATGGGTCAGTCAAATTAGAGTTAAACACAGGCAGCCCAAGCTATGAGTGTTTAATACCCAAACACGCCATATGACAAGTTTCTAAATTCTTCTAAATTGCATGCCTCTCTAATTTCCTTGTATAAAAAAGGGTGTGAGAATTTAGCTTTTCATCTTAGATAGTTTGCTGTGTATGATTAACTTCTTTATTCTCATAACCAAACAACCAATTTCATGTGGATGTTCTAAGGAGAAGATACATGCTGATAAACTGACTGGGGCTGAAAGGGTTAAAAAATATAAGTATAGCACTCTTTTCTGAAAAAGCCCTTTAGGTTGTCGCATCACCCGAGTAAATATTCTTACATGAAAATAGCTAAGATATGCACAGAGTGATTTTATGATCATTTTAACAGGATTTACCTGTTATTATGTTGTAGTGTATGTTAGCCAGAGGAGAACAGCGCACTCCAGGCCCCCTCTCTCGACCAAGTCTGTCGTGGATTTTACCATATGTTGTAAGGAAACTCATCTAAAAAAGGTTTTAAAGGATTTTAAAATAATTAGTTTTTTGTACAAAATAACATCTATATCTTCATACACTTAATATTTCACATTGAGTGATAACAGGCCTTATCACAGTTTTGGCCGCCATCTTGGTGGGTAGGCAAAGTGGCTCAAAACACGAGCAATTGTATGGAAAAACACTCTAGTATTAAAAAAGTTTTGAATTGAAAACTTTAATTATACGAGAGAGGAACTGATTGCCAAACTTTAGGCATGTAACTGCATACAATCAAGAGTCTCTAGTCATGCATGATCACATTTTGAATTTTTGCATACATTTCTCTGTTTTCCATTGTCTTTCACTGGCACATCGAAAATAAAAAAAAAGTGTATAAAAAAGTCCAAATTGAAACTAGACACTTTTGTATGTGGCTACACGCATCAAATTTTGGCATTCAATTCCTCTCTCATAACTGAAAGTTTTCTATTCATAACTTTGCTGTTACCCTCACTGGCATGACATGAGTTACAAGTTTCGTTATTATTTCTATTTAGACATGTAGTGACTGGTCAGACACATATGCTGGTACTGGCAACATCAAAGCCCAGTACAACCTGCTGCCATGCATGTGTGGCTGATGTCTAAACTAGCTTGCCCACCAGTTCTGTATGCTCAGGTGATGAGGATGGCATGTTGTGCAACCCAGCACCAGAGTATGGAAAACAAGATGTGTTAAAAAGCTGAAGAGCTCATCGCAAGCCAACATGCACCAGCTGAAAGGGCAGTTCATCTTCTAGGGGTGGCGAATGGTAAATCCAAGAGTCGTACAACACCAAGACAAGCATTTTTAAAAAGTCCCAGCCTGTAATAACTTGTAGTAACTTAATAGCAAAGCAAAAATGTGGCCGACAGACACAAAATGTGAGACTCTGAGACCTGTTACTAGGTGGTGAGAGATTCCAAGACTTGGGTAGAATTTACCGAGACTTCTCATTTTTCAAATAGAACTTCACTGCTCCTTCCTCTACATGTTGCACAATAACATATACCCTACATCCTTAACGGCTATGGGAAAAGAGAGACAGAGATTGAATCAGCTCAACTTTGTCCCCCCCCCCTTGTCTACCATTCAGGATTTCAATCTGAATTAAAAGCCCTTTGTCAAGGGACAAAAGATGACAATTGCTGCTCACAAATTGGGTTGTTATACCACCAGAGGTATTAACATACTAATTAGGCTTAAATTCAGAGAAAAAGAGATCTGCTGAAGCTGATGGTACACTCCATTTACTTTGATGATCACTGTCATATGTTACTTAACATTTGTTACTATAACCATAGTTATATCTCATCGCTGTCATTTGTCGTGCACTATTGTCATTGTCGTTGTCAGAGACACTATTACAACATCATGATCAGTTATCACATACATTGTCAATACCACCACAATACTATATCACTTGTAAGTTAACTACTAGATATCATACATCTGCCATGCACACCTTTATTGTGCTTTTATCATCACTCTAGATAACTATCACTTTCAACATCATTGCCACCATCAATATCAGTCCTCTCACCAGTTGATGAATAATACTAATTATTATATGGCTTAATGATTTCGTGTGCTGTGATTGGTCAATTTCAGGTCCATAAGTAGCCGTACGGACCGCTAGCTCTTTTCAAAACCCGAATAATCAACAGGCCATATAATAAACATCTTATTAGCCTCGTTTGCTCAGTCCATACGATAAGTTATGGATCCTCATTTTTCCTTCCTTGTTTTCATGCCCCTCGCGCTTCGCGCTTGGGCCATAAAAGGAAGGAAAAAACTCAGTCTAATAAGAGGTATTTATTAATCACTGCCTTTTTCCTGAGGACCAACCTTAGCTGAGTTTTCCTGTCTTGTGGCTTGTATCATTTGCTGCCCAGCCATCTGATTGTTCCACCTTCTATTGTCCTCGTGAACCTCATAATACTGTTAAGTTTATACTAGTCAGGAGCTTGATCAAAGTCAAGAAAGCATTTATAAGCAGGAATTGAAGTTCTCACATGCACACCTGCACTATGCATGTAGATGCTTTGTCAAAGCATACAAAGCACACAACTGTATGTGTAGCTCAAAGTACAACTGATATAGAAAATTCAGAGTCTGTTGATAAGTGTACACAAATGAAATCTGACAAGCTATGAAGGCAAAGACTTGTAAGTCCTAAAATATAAAAAAGCTGGTCATCAGTAGCAAACTAAATACTGTGCTTGAAAATTAGTTAAGTACTGTCATCTATCAACAATTTAGTGTATCTTTACTAGAATGATACTTGTGCACATTGAACAATTATGTGTTTGGTAGTGTTTGCGCTAAATGCACCACTGAAGTACAGATCAATTATTTTGAAAATTTCGGACCTTGTGTAAACATTTATTTTGTTTTGGGGAGAACAAGTGTTTTTCTGAGGGATGAGGGGTTGTTTTTCACAGGTTTACATTAAATTAGTTGAGACAGGTGAACTTTGAAGGGTCAATAGAGAAGGTCAGAGTGCCAAATTATTATTAATGAATTGGTTAACAGCCAAAGAAACTTCATACAAAAAAATAACAACATTAACACTTCAGCAAAAATACAAGCTAAAAGAAAGTGTAAGCTACGAGCAAGACAAAAACTAACAATGCGCAATGAATTACTTAGACTTGAGTTTCTTCTTGGGTGTCACAATGTTTGAAGTACTTGTAACAAGTTTATGCTTTAATGTTACAATTTTTGAAGTATCAAGCAGACTTCTTGAATACCACAATGTTCTGGGGTATCCATCCAAAAACACCACTGATAAAACTTTTAAGTAAAGACTAGTCTTACCGGTTTTACTGTATGGTGGCAGTATGTTTCTCTGGAGTGGGTGGTGAAGTACTGGTGTGGCGTCACTCCTATGCTAATTTGTGACGTATGTTGTGAAGGGAAAAGTGGAGGTCTCCTGCTTCGTCGCAAGTCCTTATCACCAGAATAGCTCTGAAAAGATCAACTTTATTTTACTACTAGAAACTGTTTAACTGTTTAATCATTTGTTTTGATTTCCATTGCACCTGTGAAACACAAATAACAGCAAAGAAATGTATGGAAAAATTCAAATAGGTGCTTTGGTATCTGACTACAAGCCTAAAATTTTGGCATTTGGTTCTTCTCTCACAATATCAAAACTTTCATTTAATAACCATTTTTGAAACTAGAGTGTTATTAATAAAAATATTTGACACTTTTTGATTCTATACATTTAAGTATCTTGTTGTATGTTACACACAATCGCACCTCAGATAAGAGGGGGCACACTGCCCTCTTGAAACAAGCTTGTATTTAAGTGTATTAACCTTGAAGTTGTCTTTCCTTCGTTTATTTCTATATATACGTACATATATTTATTAAATTAATACCAAACACTGAATATTGATATTCTTGTAATCTGACTTTGCTCTCTACTCACGGTACAAATCCTGTATGTACTGCAATTTGTCCAAATATGGAAACTGACAATTAAAACGGCCCAAAATTTGAGTCGATAAAAAAAAGAATTTGATATATCTTTTTCAGTGTTTGGTTTTTAATAAAACAATCATTCCACTCACGCTGTTACGAGCTTATGATAACCAACTCGGTGCTTCGCGCCTCGTACGCTGTCTCGTATCCAACGCGCGTTCCTGGAATAATTGTTTTAAATACACATATTTATTATATAAACTGCAATGTTTTACAAGGATTTCTACCACCGAGAAATGTGGTATCTGAACACACGTAAAAATAC
>JAOBRG010383739.1:0-10993 GCA_027574985.1 Umimayanthus nakama | reverse complement strand
AGCGATACTGTATCGCTTTATCGCATTCCGATACGCGTCAAGTAAAGCGATGCAAATGATGTTCTCGCTTTACTCAATAAGGGATACGCGTATGCTGCAAATGATGACGGCCCGAGTTAGGTTTGGTTCTACTTGTAGCAAGAAATTACCCAGTTATTTTTAGACGAAACTATTCCTTTTGCATCGCAGAACGACATTAACTTCTTCTAATGATATTCAATCGATGGTCTCGGTTTCATTTTTCTCGATCTAGAAACAACAAGACTAGGGAGCGACATAGGTGAAGTCGGATGACATCGCTCTTAGAGCCCTTTGATTAAACGTTTTTTCGGCCGAGATCACTGAAAAATTTATATTTAAAAAATACCGTTTTCCCCCATGTTTTTGTGTGTTTTGTGATTTTCTCCGAGTTCCTTCGGTGAAATTTGTTGGAATTTTTTGTGGCATTTAATCTTGTCATGCTTATCCAATGAAAAAAATGAGATTAAGATTTTTAACGCTAGAACTTCCGCTATATGAAAAAAGATGTTTTTTGTAGTTATAAAGATATCCAGCGTACAGTTTTCAATTTAAAAGATGGATAAAAAGCAGAATAGCGGGCCACTTTTACCGTGCAAAGTTTTAAAAAAATTTCACCGAAGGGAACGCGAAAAATTTCGATTGAAAAATCGTTTAACTATTACGTAATCAAAATGCAAACTGGACAAGATTGACAACTGCTCATGTGCTGATCGCCGTTATTGTTTAAAAAATTTCGCTCGTCGTTTTCGTACTCAAGCCACGCGCGGTCAAAACACCATAATGTAAAGCGCTGTTTTAAATTGGGCAAAGACATCAATTCAGAGCACGACTCAGAAGAGGAAACTTTAATAAGAGACCACATCGAAGGAACTTAAAAATTGTTCTACTTGAAGAGTTCAGGAACAGTTAGAAAGTGGAGACAAATGCACATGCTGATACTGACAGCAGTGCTAACAATTTGCCCCTCAGTCAGATGATTTGTGGAAAATGACAGTGCAATTTCAATTGTAATTATATAGCAAGTCAGTAAGCTCTATAGTATTGACAAAACTATTATATTTTTATTGTCCAATTAGTGATTAATTTGGACAGTTTCCATGGACTTCATAGGACATTTTCCGACCTGTCCAATTTCAAAATAATTGGTTGTGTTTCAACCAATCAGATTCGCACAAGCACCGAATCCACCAATCAACGCACAGCGTTCCTAATGCCCTTCTTTGCGCTCACCCATGAAGCTCAGCACAGAAAGCAATTATGGCGCCATTTGTCAGCGACTTTTCTGCTCAACAGAGATGTGAAAGCACTGCATTGCCATTCAGGCCTTCGTTTGGCTCAAAGGTAATATAATTATGCATGTATCAATGTAAAGCCCGGGAGGGGTGCGAGCATTTGACACGATTTTTTAGTCCCCTGGGCTGGGCACTTGACGATACTGGCCTTCCTGAGCAGGCCGGGGCGGGTGGGCGGGCAGTTGAATTTGAGCCTGGGAACGACATGGCCATGTCATTGCAAGGAGAATGGAACGAGACCCTCGTCATCGACTCGTGGTCACTTCCTGTACCATGATGGATGATCAGATTTCGGTAAGTGGTAAACATCTGTATCAATCTGTGTTATTGTTGTCCACCCTTTGTCTATTGTTTTATCATTGTTTCGATTTCCGTTATGGGTCATTTGTTCGTTTTGTTGACTTGATTGCAACAATTGTTTCATTTGTATCTAGGAAGATTAGCGAATTTTGTATCATGTACTTTCAAAATACTTGTGTCTCAATGAAGGACGACCGACTCGTACAAACTGCGAATTATGTCGTGACCGCTGATTTCACCGTGATATCTGTTTTTTGATGTATTTTGTGTTCCCGTGGTGGGGACCTTGAACTTAATTTGACGATTTTTCGACGCCCGACCCACTGGCGTTTAACAAAAATTTCGGGTCACAGACACAAATCCCCACCCTTGCCCGCAACCCCGCCGGGCTTTATATTGATAGGTGGAGTTGGATTCGAAAAATTCCTCTGCAGGAACAGTTAGAAAGTGGAGATATAAAATGTACATGTTAAAATTTCGAGGACAGCAAAATAGGACTCGGCCTACAGCCTCGTCCAATTTTGCTGTGCTCGGAATTTTTCTCATCAATTATTTCCAAATTGGACAGCATGTAGTGAGTCCTATTACACAAACTTATAAATTGTTTCAAAATCCATCAAAACTTAAGACTGCATGGAGATGTAACTGTAATATACAAATATGGATTATTTTTTGGCAACGGCTTGGTGTACACATTCTGTTGAATAGGATACGCTACACTACAGGTGATTATTTCAAGAAAAAGTGATAAAACAATGCACATATTGACATTTTTCCAGCCCAATGTCAGGGTAGGGTCACCAAAATTTTGTGCCACTATATGGGGTGGGTAACTTTTTTTTTTGAGTAACTGGGTTTTCATTTTCTCTGGCCCACCCCTCTTCCCAAAATAAGTTTGACCAGCCCCTGAAGGGTTGAAGTAAACTTTACTAAAAAAATGTCCAGCTTGCTTCTTTTTCAAAACCCCTGATGCCAAACAAGATTTTCTAACTTGGCCTAAATGCTACTTTTTAAACCTACCTTCTCTGTAGCCAGGCATTCTACTTATACTGGTAGCTTTATCACTGTTGCAGGCGATGTTTTACTGGTAGGCAATGTGGCTCGAAATAAAAGCATTTGTTCAGCCACATAGCCAGTTTTCCATCTATTATGCACAGTAGCTCCAAAAAATAATGCGATTATGGTAACATGTTCCTTAAAACTAATAAAGGTAATTGAACTGAGTGGAGTGCTGTTTGGTCTGAAATCAGACGAGTTTGATTAGAATTCAAGAGTATGATTTCAGACCAAAATTGCCTGACACTAAGTTTAGTTACCACTTAATCATACTCATTTTGAAATCTTTTACTAACAAACACAATACAGGATTCGTACATCTTCAGAATTTAAAAAATCCAGGGTTTTCGAGGGCCTTTTTTACAATTTTTCCAGAGTTTTTCCAGGGCCATTAAAGCCCAGAATGAAAACAACGTTCACAACGATTTGTTTAAAACAAAGTTCAAAAGGTAATGTAATTATTGTAAAACAACAATTTGCTCCAAAGTGTACGTTAATTTGATACTATACATAAAATGATGTTTTGAAATAAGGAAAACTACAATATCGATTGTTATTTGTACTGAAATCAACAAAATGCACCATTTTGTAAATCTATTTTTCCAATAAAATTCTGTGAGGTTTTCCAGGGCTTAAATAAAAAATTTCCAGGGCTTTTCCAGGATTTCCAGGGCCCATACGAACCCTGACAATAAAATGACCACGTGCTAGGTTGAAAAAGCATTTGAATGGGTTTCTGCTTGCACTAGAAGTGCAACATCTGTAACCATGCAGTTTAGTCTGAAACCAGTGCTGTTGGGAACCAAACAATTAAAAAAAAGAGTCAGTGAGCTGAACTTAGGGACAGCCGAAACCGGTGACACATATTTTTGTTTTGCCTGATCAAAAACCCATTTGCTTTAGTATTGTGAGCTGCATAGCCAAACCGATTCAAAATCTAGGAAAAGCCAAATTTAAATACTAACCCCAAAACAAGAAAGTTAACTTTTTTATCCATTTATCAATAACAAAAGGGAGTTCTCAGTTTCTCCAACCCAGGCAAAACAGCTGAAAAACCACTTTGTTTAAAAAAGATTTATTGAAACAAATCTTAAAAATACAAGAATTGAAAATCAAAAACAATTCCACAGGACTTCTCTGTACCTTTAACATCTTCTTGTATCCTCAGCTTGCAGTAGCACACCTGCAAGGTAAAAAAAAGGAAAAAATCCCCCCCTCCCAAATTGCCCCTTGCTGTTTTCATACACAACACACCTGTTAATAACAGACCTGCTTGAATGGATTCTTTTGTTAAGAAGTTTCCTTATTTGCGTTTATGTGCTCTAGGGGATTTCAGGCTTTGGCAAAATGTATAATAAAAAATATGCTTTGCTTGGAACTCACACCAGCTTCAATGGGAATCAGTAACGTAGAATAAGATTTAACTTCTTTGCCAGTCAAAACAACAACATGCTAACATTGGAACAGGGAAAGTGTGAATGTTCCACAAACAGTACTGGATAAAGAATTTTAGTTTTTCACACCAATGATGTCCAACACCTTACTGATGAATCAAAAAGCTGTCCACTGCATTGAAACAAGTTCAGCATTCTAATTTAGACTTTTTCAAATGCAAGATTTCAAATTTCCAAACATGCTGACCAGTTACAACACAGAAGAAACTCAGAAAACAGTCTGAACTTTTCACAGCAACAGTTCTCACACAAGAATGCATAGCATACTTGTACCTCTGGCTGTTCTCCAATGCCATCCAGGCAAGGCAACAGTGATGGATGGGGTGTCTCCTGCAGCCATCCAATAGCCAGGACTTTAAATGCAAAAGTACATCAATTAGAACTTGTAGAATACCCTACGAGCAAACCTTCAAATGGGACAAGTTTTCAAAGCCATTCCCTGAATGCAAAGTACTCAAGGCTGTGCATAACCAATAAAAGGCAAGTTTTAAGAATGTCAAACTTGTCATAGTGAACACATGTCCCAAATGAAAAGCAATATCTGTAATTTTCTTTTGAGAGAAGTGAACACTACTGCTCAGTTGGGCATTAACAGATGGCAAATAAATAGATAATTGACAAGAAAATCCATACACAGTAATTTCAAAAGTTTGAATTCTTTATTAAATGTCCCCTCTGTCAGAATTATCAAGAAGGGCATTACCTTGTTCAAAATGCATAGCTGCCAAGGCCAGCAACCCACAGAACAAGGTCTACCAAGCAGGAACACACTGTAGAATATTGCATCTCCTGGCCACAATGGCTGAATAGTCAGCAAGGTTGCACCTCACCAATCTAAACCTGAAAACATATACTTAAGACTTCAGCAACTTATGTAAAACTAAAACGAGATTCTACACATTAATGGCAATTATCAACACTGTCAGTTGCCACTGGCTAGTACCTACAGCCAAACCTTTTGGAACCTTTTTTCAAAATCCATCATATCTTTTTGTTTTAACTCCAACTTGTTACATATTAAATAAGTAGTAATGAAATTGCTGTTATCTTACCAGTCACAAAAAACAGCTAGCACCGCCCTAAAAACTTTGCCATCATTAATTATTCAGTATATAAAATTCTGATATGCTTAGTCACCATTTCAACAATGCTAATTTCCTTCGTTCAGTGTTAGTGTGAAAACACAAGAATCCTTTGAAACTATCGATGGGACCAAAATTATTCGTGATATATAACAAAACTAAGAACGATTACAAAACTTAATATGCTTCATGAACTTCTTCAAAATAGCGAATTGACATCTCAGCAGCTTCGAACCTCCAAGTTTGCCGCCACACTGCATTTGAGTCTTGTATTTTCTTCCTTCAGCAAATTGTTCCTTTGACGAAGTTGCTCAATTTCAGCTGACAGATCTTTAACAGATGTATCATGTTCGCCAACACTTGATTCTCCCAGATCAAAACTTGGCTCCGATTTCACTTTGGCACAGCTGCCACAGTTCGCACAAGTAACATTCACAGTCACATTAAAAGGACTACTGCACGCACACTCGGCCAATTGGTCTACTTTTTTTCTTAACTCTTCTTCCCTCATTTCCAACTGTAGATACTGCTTTAGTAGTTCTGAGCGAGACATGGACATCAGCGATTCTTCCCGGATTTGATTGTAAGTTTCTTCAAAGTCTTTCTGAAAGTACATCTCGCCAAAATCTTCCACAAGTTCTTCTTCGACAAAATTTTGACATCGTTCCGACTCCGAAACCGGCGTAAATCCAAATGAAGGCGACGAAACACTCGGGCTACTTGGACTTGAACACGGAGAAGTTGAACGGGAAGGACTAACGACATATTCAGGCAATACCTGCAGTTTATCTTCGATGATGAATTGAGTTGTATTCTGTGGGGCCGTGTTCCCTCGAGCTCTTCGGCGAATTTTCAAAGGCTTGCACACCAATTTGCAGTCTTCTTTATCGAAGTTTATCTCCGCGTTCCGACGGTGTTTCCTTTTCTTTAACCGTCGAGTTTTCTTTCTTCGTTGATTTACTAACTGTTGGTTTTCCCCTTCCATTCTTCTGCAGCCGCTAAGAATCGTTGGGCACATCAAGAATGTTTTAAAGTGTTGTGAAAAGCTGGGCGAAAGCGCGCCAATGATAACAGCAACCTGTTCCTGATAAGAAACGTACGGCGTGTAAATTTCGACTCTGCAGTACTCCGGCAATAAGTACCAGCTCGTGTGTCTCCAAACCTATCAAAGTTAACTGCTATTTGATCAGAGAAAGGTCTTCAAAAACTAGAGTTTTCGACACTACGACCAACTCCTTCTCTTTCTTCTCACAAGACTGGCTGTGCAACGTTGGCGCAACGTTTTTCTCTCCTGCGTTGCCTCGGCAACCTCTATGACGTCATTGAAGTAATCTCCGTATTTGGAAACAAAATCCGTATATGGAAGCAGAAAACAACCGCGCAAGCTATTTTTTGGCGCCAAAAAAAGACGTTTTGTCAACGTTTTCGAGTGGCTCTGCTTACTCCAAGGAAATCCGAGTTGGCGTACGTGAAACGTCTTGAAATGTATTGAAAGAGATTCCCTAAATCCAAAGGAATTTCATTTTTGAGAGTAAACTTAACATTACAAAATTGCCATTTTTTTCAGTTTGTAAGTCGACAAGCTGGATTTTCTTGGATATTTCATGATTTGCAAACGCCCACACTCTGAAAAACAAAAGCAAGCTGAACAAACGTGTTTTCAACGTTGCTAATACGTGGCATGGTGGTGTGTGGTGGCCCAGCAGTGCCACCATTTAAATTCTTTTGTTTGTGATTATTTTTTTTAATTTATTTATTTTTTCTTTTTTTGTTTTCACTGTTGTTTCAGTTTTGTGAGACTTGATTTTGAAACGAAATTAAATTGCAAAAAAAAAGCCAAATTTATTTTGTTTGTTTATATAATAAACTGAAAATAAAAGATAATGATTTTGTTTTAATCAAAAACGAAATGAAATTGTTCGTGACCATAGCCGAAGAGTATCGCCCCTCCCCTGGACAAGAGCACTTTGATTCCATATTAATTTTGATGCGAATTCTTGGTTTGCACGTGACGTCACAGCCGCCATGTTGGTGTACCATAACAATAGAGCTGTAATTACATTCTTTTGTTGTGTCCACCAACATGGCCGCCGTACCCTTTGTCATTTGAATCCCTGGAGATTGAGTGCAAACCAAGAATTTGACCCGGCCTTGCATTGCGATCAGTCAAGTGCTTCAGATATTTTCAGGGAGATGAACAAAACAAGGAAAGGGGAGTGAGAAGGCTGCCAAACAAAGCAACGAAGTTGTTGTTCAGAGGTCATCCTCGGAAACCCAGGGCGCCTGGAGAGCAAAAGTAAGGAAAAACAAGGAAACACGGAGGAAGTGGTGAAGAGTGGGGACTGGCGAGAGGAAGGAAGACGTCCCCTTCCTTTTTGCCCAGTTTCCCCTGCCCCTCCCTCGTGTCCTTGGTTTTTGCTTGCTTTTGCTATCCAGACGCCCTGGGTTTCCGTTTGCCTCGGCTGTTTCGGGCAAAGGCCGGGAGAATTCTAGAGAAGGCCCAAGGGTGTTCGTGCCATTGCCACAGAGCAAAGAGCTGACGATCGATATTATTAAAGAAGCGTGCGAAGCTTGTTTCAGTGGTTAAATTGGAGAGAAGTTTGAATACAAACTCTGGTCCGTAGGCAAGGGGTGTGCGCGGGGTGCGCATGCATCCCCCAAGAGCCAAAAAGGTCCGCCCGATGGCCGATGGGGCCTTAAAAGATTTAGAATGATCCAAAAATAACGCGATGATGGTAGAATTTTCAATTATAAGGCATTTCCAGCATGCCTCGGAACCGCCAAAAACCCAAGCAGAGCATCCAACCGTCCCGAAGTGCAGTCATCACCGATCGCAAACTTAAATCTGTATATATGAAAATATACATGTATCTGTCATGCAGTTTTACAAAGTGATGAGATACTTTTTAAGTACATGGAATGGCCAGCAATCAGTATAAATTGATCGGCCAAAGCTATTATACACATGGGCGGATCCAGAAATTTCAGAAAGGGGGAGCCGGCAGCCAAACTCTAGAAAAGGGGGGCTGGAATTCGACTTTTCAGTGCCGCTTTCAGTCATTTTCTTCTAAACCTCTTACAAATATTATAACAAAAGGGGGGGGGGGGGGAGCGCGGCCCGTCCGGCCCCTCCCTTAAATCCGCGCCTGATACAGGTGGAAGTGAACAATCATAATCATGAATTCACATTACCTGGGATAATTGAATTGCTGGGGAAGCGTCACATATCAATTTCTACCACGAGAGACGTCATTGTGACGTTTGGGGGTGGGGGTTGCGTTATGACGTTTCTAAATGTAAAAATCGATAATTAGTTCTAAAATCGTACACAGAAAACAGCAAACC
The DNA here is from genome assembly GCA_027574985.1 of Umimayanthus nakama. Taxonomy (NCBI): domain Eukaryota; kingdom Metazoa; phylum Cnidaria; class Anthozoa; order Zoantharia; family Parazoanthidae; genus Umimayanthus; species Umimayanthus nakama. The sequence continues at coordinate 2,443 of JAOBRG010383739.1, read as the reverse complement.
AGTAAATATCGCGCAAGTCCTCATTCTGAACTTAAACCTTCTTCTTTAATGATCAGCAAATCGCTGACCTGCAGCACAAAGCAGTATAGTTTATCGATAACAACGTCACCTCTAGCGACTGGCGCAGATTTCATATTTCGTAACAACATCTTGATGTAGTTGTTTTATTGTTACTGCTTTAAGCTTTCTTCATGGAGCAGTCATGACCGATCGCAAGCTTTAAATCTTTCAGTATATCACTATATGAAAATGTCTATATCTGTGTTTGCAAAGTGATAGATAGTATGAATTAGGTCTAGTTCAAACGTCGAACTTCACATGTGCCGAATCTAATACTAGTATTAGGTGCATGTAAAGTTCGACGTTTGAATCAATTTAAGTTCGACAGTTTTTAATTTGGGTCGACCTTGCCGTTCTATTCGACTGCCCAAGTCGAATAGAACGGCAAAAGTTCGACTCCGATTCAAACGTCGAACTTTACATGTGCCGAATCTAATACACACATTACGTATACATTATATAAATTATACTTTACCCACAAATCTGCACTGTCAATGCAGATGACATGCGCAAAAATAGCATTCGCACAAAATGGCGGGGAAAAAAGAGAAAATTTGCTCATCGTGCTTCAAAACTACCAAGTATAGGGTGTTATAAAGCGAGTAACAGAGTAATGAGTAACGGAGTAACGGCCAAAAATACCGGGGGGGAATTTTTGAGAAAACGAGTAACGGCCAAAAATACTAAGGAGAAATTTTCGGAAGGTTTAGTTTGCAAGACTTTGATTTTTTTTTATTTTTAAAAAATGCTAAAAAAATATTCAAAACTAAAAATTAGTAGTTTTTTGAAAAACATGTGTAATATCCAGCCGCCAACCAAAATGTTTACATATGTTTTTGTCCGTGTGAGATGACATTGACAGATGGTTTGACTTGATGTACACTGTACGCCGGAATAAAGAAACCACTGTTAAACAAAAAAAACAAACAAGTTATTGGTATAACTATATCATATGGATTTCCAAAAAGGGTAGAATATCAATGGATAGAATTAGAAGACGAGCGAAGGAACATTTTGATACTTTGTTTATTTTGTTTTGTTTGTGTGCTCATCCGACCGTTTAAATGACAATGTGTAGACCGTTTGATGTAAATAACGTGTAAGCAAAATATTCCTTTTCAATAGGCTGTTTACATTCATTTCAGGGACTGTTTCATATCGTTCTTACTTTAGAGGGTATTTTTTGTCACGGTAGCGCGGTTGGAAATAACCTTCAGAGATCCTTTGGGACATTCGCACGCATTCGACTTGACTGCAAAAAAATGTTTTGAATAAGTTATTTGCACGCCATCGTGACAGGGACCTATTAAATGCATTGATAATTTTATTTGAAACGGCATGTAGACAAGGCAAGGACTGGAGATGTTAGAGTAGAACCGTCAGGTATTGATGAACAAGAAAAACCTGCAAACAATCTGTTGTGATGTTTGAAACTTCAGGATAGATGCACAAAGTTTTTAAAAAAGCAGCATCAATTAAATTCGACTCGAATAGATTCGACGTCTGAATCAAATGACGAACTTAACTATTTAGGTCGACCCAAATAGCTATTAGATTCGGCACATGTAAAGTTCGACGTTTGAACTAGGCCTTAGATCCAAAGCCATACAGGTAGCAGTGAACGTACATAATCATCCCAGGGTCGGGACTCCCGGGAAAATAAGACGGGGGAGGGGGTCCCAAAGTTTAAGGATGTTGTTTTTGGAAGCTGTGTAAGGCTTTCGGGTGTCATTTTTTTATTTTATAGGGTGTGAATTTAAGGTCATGTCAGTTTCGGTGAAAGTTTGTGCTTTTCACTTGAGGAATCGCTTTGAAAACGTCAGTAAAAAGCGTGACTGTTGCTTTTATTGTAAAGTATATCTGTAAAATTAAGTACAACGTAAACTAACTCAACAGAGCGGTATGGCTGTAACTCTCTTGAACATGTCTTTGTTTGAAAAGAAAAAACACTGTATTTTTTAGGATAGCATGTTTTATATGTAATTTTAGGGTACCAAATTGGACTAACATCGGTATTTTTTAGGTTTCGAGTTTAGCTCAACTTTCGGATCGACCCTCCGTCATACTGTATTTTCCGGGAGTTCCGACCCTGGGTAATCATGCACTCTCAAATGCTCTTAACCACCCTGTCATCGATTCCCATACGCTCTCGACTCTCGGTACATTCTTAAAGAACCGTTGTCACCTCACGGTATAGGCCTGGTAACCATTGTTTATGTTGTCAATTTGACAGACACATATCACGTGAAACTTCAAAAGTTCACATGCAAATCTTGTCGCGCGGGCTTGAAGCGCGTGCTCTATCGTTATCGCAGTGCCGTGAAGAAGATGGAATCTGACTTACTCATCGAAGAAAGCGAAAGTTTTGAAGAGTCTGCACTCG
>JAOBRG010383728.1:0-10994 GCA_027574985.1 Umimayanthus nakama | reverse complement strand
AGGAAATTGCAAATACGTGTAATGCGTGGAAAATTTTGTTGATCCGTAATGTTGAATTGAGGATATTTTGAGATGTCCAGAACTTGTGAATTGGCAAAGCCGTAAAAAATTTTTTTTGGAAATTTTGATCTTGGTTAAGAGTCCAACAGAAGGAACGCTTAATCATCAATTGATAGGCTAACTACACATTCTGAATACTTACTAGTTGTATAGTTAAAAGTCAGAGTTGCTTATTTTTCTCGTACACATGTCAAACCAATCCTTTCTGAAATAGTTTTACGTTTCTTTACCGGTAACTTCTAGAAGAACAAACTTGATCCCGAAATTGTGTTGGAGCTAGCTACACACTTGGACATTTCAATGAATGCTGTTGCACGGAAAGTGAACGAGGTACGAACTTCTTTTTTTCTGTAACACTTGAAAGTGAATGGTTTGCTAGATTTGGTCATTCTTGAACCTTGCTTGCCATTATGTTCGTTCTTACTTAGTCGTCAACTTATACAAGTAATATTGAAAACTGTCCAAAGTTTATCTCTTCAATTTCATGTGAGGTGTTAGGTTTACATGTAGATGTTTGATCTGATGCAACTTCAGTTCAGCAAAGCCGACGTAGTTACTGAAAGCTGCTGTTGTCTTTTGCTGTTTAAGCAGCCACAAAGGAGTTGCTTTGTTTCCATGGCCGGACCATGGTTAGTTATGGCTAAGTTTAACCCAGGGTTAGACAGACCTCTCAAGTAAGTTCCTTTCTCTTTAGGTTAAACATATCCGGTTTCTCTAAACTACACTATCATTGGACTACCTTTGCGGAAATCCAATTGCTTGAACCCGAGATGAGAGCCAAGAAATTTTTTTAACGAAGCAAACTTAACAGCGGGTTAAAACCTAACCCTAGGTACAAGCATTTCCACTTTTGAACAACCAAGCTTATAAGATTGTTAAGAGGGGTTATTGCTCGTTTTTAAAGCCTGGTTTCCGTACAACCGAAAGTGCCCCAGACAACGACAGTGACTGGGGCATGTACAGAGGGCACGCCCTGATGTTTCCATTTGCTTGTGGTGCCTTTGAGTGATCGCATTGCTTGATTTCGCAAATCAATTAAATTAATAAAATAAAGTAACACTTATATGCCCTGGGCTTATATAACTTCAAAAGGGGTTTTGGGTCGGCTTATAAGCGGGGAGGTTAAATCCGGGGGGGAGGCTTATAAGCTTAACAAAAAAGTGCTTCGGAATGACGAGGTAAAACGAATCTGTGAACGACTTAAGGTGGCTCAATATGGTTTTTGTGTACTAAGTGCGCCCACTGATACCCTGTCCTTGGAGTGCAAAAACCTTGTATTTGTTACCTTTATACCATTTGAAAGTAACTAAACGTAGTAAGGCGAAGTTCAACTGTAATTTGTATCGCTTTTTAGAATTTTTTTTTAAGCTGAGATCACAGAAAAATTTATATTTCAAAATTACCATTTTCCCCCATGTTTTTGTATGTTTTGCGATTTTCTCCGAGTTCCCTCGGTGAAGTTTGCTGGAATTTTTTGTGGCATTTAAGTTTGCCATGTTTATCCAATGGAAAACATGAGATTAAGTTTTTTAACGCTAGAACTCCCGCTATATGAAAAAATATGTTTTTTGTAATTAAAAAGATATTCAGCGTACAGTTTTCAATTTAAAAGATGGATAAGAAGCAGTATAGCGATCACTTTTACCGTGCAAGGTTTTGAAAGATTTCACCGAAGGGAACGTGAAAAATTTTGATTGAAAAATCGTTTAACTATTACGTAATCAAAATGAAGACTCGACAAGATCAACAACTGCGCATGTGCTGATCGCCGTTAGTGTTTGAAAAATTTCACGCGCGCGCAAGCCTTCGTCATTTTCGTACTCAAGCCACGCGCGGTCAAAAAACCATATCGAGCCACCTTAAAGCTAATATAACATTACATTTTGAGTAACATTTATAACACACTTATTGTGCGTCACAGTAACGGACAGTTTATTTCAAAAGCATTTATAAAACCGACTTGTGCGTTTGGAACAACTAAAACGGAACAGAATGAAAGTCAAAAGCTTTATACAGATAATGGGCTTATAAACAGGGGGGTTTGTATCCGGATGGGCTAATATCCGGAATAACGTATACGTTGGCAAATGGATTGGCTTATATCCATGCAGGGGGACTTAAAAACCGGTAGGTTATAAGTGAGATTTACGGTATGTGATTTATCGAGTACAATAGAATGTCTCCTGTATGTTGCAGATCATCGCAGATGAGTGTTCCCATTAAATGTTTCCTTTGTCTGGGACGCAGTAAATTGAACTCAATTCAGCTTTTCCGGCAACGCCGACAGTGAGTCACACTGCCCCAGACTTCGGAACAAAGAGCTAACATAAAAAACCAAGATAGCCTGAACCATGCTCCAAATCGTGCTGGAGCACTGTCTTGGGTGCTTACGGTTAATTAAAAGCCAGGTGCATGTTTACTGTATGCATGGTTATCAAACTGCATCGTTCCTTTTAACGACTACGGGGTAACATTCTCAGCAACTAAGTTCGATGCATCACAAGCAGTTTCCAGTATTACAGTTCTTTTTGAAAAGTTGACACTATTACGGAAAAAAATTAGATTACAGAAATTTTACACGTAAAGTAAACACAAGCTTCGCAACCAAGAAGTACAAGATCCATACATGATCAGGGTTCTCAAAAAGTTTCAGAAGAGAACACTAATCATCAAGAGGAGGCGGCTAGGGAAGATATAATGATGTTATTTCTAGCGCTAATTTGTGGTGTATGGAGTGATTTTGGCACTTTTGGAGGCGGCTAGAGTGCCTGAGGAGGCGGCTCGTTCAGCCGCTGGCCAGCCGGTTTTGAGAACCCTGTACATGTCAGTGTTCACCCACTAATGGTTTTATGTAAATTGCAGTGGCGGTACGATGAAATAACAGCATTGTATTTCTTGTTGGTAAAAATGAAATCCAATGGCCATCAACCACAAATAATGACGAAATGTTCCAAGTAAGTATGCATACAGAATGTTAAATAAACATGCATCCTTGGGCTCATGATGTTTTGGTAAAGCTGCTCTTGGTACCTTTGTCCTCAACTGACTTCAGTAGTTTGGAATTATAACTGTAATCTCAAACTCAAAACACTATAGATATATAGCCTTATTATCAACACTCATCTATATAGCATACCTGTATTCTATTCTCAGTTTTTTCATAAAAAAAGTCTTTGCTTTATACCTCTCGTAGAATGCAGGCGTGTCGCCCCAGTTCTACTGCTTTCAGGCGAGTCACCCAACCGGGAAAGCACTAGGAGAGAATTTCTTTAACGTTCTACTTTTATTTTTTCAAAGTCTTTGCTTTATTAACCTCTCGTTGAACGCAGTTAAACACGCAAAATTTATACCGAGTTATTTCAAACTTGTACCTAACGAAATCAGTTTGGACTTTGTTAATCCTACCTACAATCTAGGACAACAACAGCGGACAGTGGCCTCCTTTTCCTCCATACCTCCTACCCGATGTTATTTTGAAGGCTCAAAAAAAGTCAACATCGTTGTAGCATCACTGAAAGAGGGAAAACGGGCAAGGGCTTTCTTCTGAGGGTGTACAGATACCTGTAGCCTTATCTTTAGTAGAAATGCTTTTGTTTCACTCGTCTCTTCGTGTGAGTACAAACTATTCAAATAATTTGCGACAACAGTAGTACTTGAAACAAATGATAGGTTCTTCAAAGTTCATGTCCTGTGATTCTGCTTGAACATGGAGTATAGAAATCAATCCAAGAATCATAGCTACGAAATCGTTCTATTGGAAACTCAGGTAATCGTAAATCATTGAAGTATTGGAAAAAGAATTAAGAAAATAAATAATATAAAATATCTGAAGTCGACTCGTACTCCAAATGATAACACCAAGCGTTTTCAAACATTGGTTGTTTTTTGATATATTATCTTAACTTTTCGTCAAGCTGTGATATAAAATATAAGTAACAATCCACGGACGCACGTTGATACGAGGTTTTAGACTATCATAGGCTATCATAAGCCCATATCAAACAAACGCAAGTGGAATAATTGTTTTGTTAAATACCAAACACTGGAAAAAAAGATATCGAATTTTGTTTTCTATGGACTCGATTTTTTCACCATTAATAAGGGCAAGTTTTCCGTGATAAAACTGTCAGTTTCCATACTTTGACAAACAACGGGATATAGAAAATATACTGTGGGTAGAGAGCCAACTGGATCACCAGAAACTCAATATCTAGTGTTTGGTATATGATATGAACTAAACATACTCGGTGTCATTTAGTTACGGTGACTCGGGTAATTAACTGTTTTTCCTCCATTGTTTAAACAACAAACTCTTCTTTTCAGAGCACGGCAAAGCAGAATAGAATCTAAAGAAAATGAAGTAAGTGGGATTAACTAGACGTGCGTTGTAGAATAAATGTGAAAGTACGAGTTTGGATAACTTTTTGGTCAGTATCAAAATAAACAGAAAAATTTTCAGTCGCAAGGAACACCGAAAAACACCTCAAGTGGTCCACTGATCCTTCGAATGACTCTTCACTTCAAATGTAACTGGTATGTTTAATTTACTTAAAACCAAAGCTTCAAAATCTGGACCCGGTTGTACAAAGAGAATTAAGATAATTGATCCAGTGGATAAAATTAGCCCATTGTTAATTTTGACTGGACAACGAGCAAATTTTATCCGCTGGACAGAGATTTATCCTGCTGGGTAAAGTTATCCACTCTTTGCACAACCTAGCCGGGCCCTGGTGGAATAACAGTTATTTAAGAAATGGTCCATGCTTGGCGTGCGTCTATCGAGTTATGGATGCACACGTATATTGGGAGAGCACGAGAGAAGCGTTTGAGTTCTCTAGCTTCTCGAGTGCTCTCCCAATTTCCCAAGTGCATCCATAACTCGATAGATGTACAGCTAAAGCATGGACCATTTCTTTTAGAACATTGCCACTTTAAATAAAACTGATGAAATACAGAATTCTCCTAAACTACTCTGAGCATTTTGATTGGTTGAATGCAATCACGCGATTTGATAGACGCACGGGCGTGCGTCTATCAAGATTTAGATGCACGCTCGCGCCATACAAAACGCGCGCGAAAAATTGCCAGGTATGTTCTAAACAAATTCGGAGGTAGATCTCATTATGCATTAGCGATCTGCGTTTTATTCATTTGAATGCTCCTTAGCCATTCGTCTAGTCATTGTCTCTAAATTCTTACCCAGCGCCCCAATATTTCCACTGGAGATCAGTCCGAATACATACTGCCACCACCAAAACCTGCGCCAGCCAAGGTGCACCAGACAAAGAGAATTGCAAGCAATACCGACGAGAATGAGGATCCTGTTGTTGGTGTACTGCGCCCACGAGCTGCGTCACATCCGGTCAGCGCACCTTCCACGCCCACTAAGAAAGACAAAAACATGTTCGAACTGATGCCACCTCCATTTGTTCCCAAGACGCCCTCTTCTCGACAGCCGCAAGGTATCTTGAAGGGACCTTCAGCTGAAAAACAATTTTTCTCTCATATTAAATACAACCTCAGTGTTTCGTTAGTTCAACAGTTCAACGGTTTTATTTACCACAAATATAACATAACATAAGAAAATGAATATAAAAAATGAAAAAAAGTGGAGGAAACAGTCTACTGACAGTTAGGTATCCGCTGATTAATTCTGTTCATAGAGCTGATGCCAAGTTATTTTGTTTGACTGTACCACATTCACACTAAAAATTAAACAGGTTTTCATTAATCAAGATAGAAAATAATTTGGCAGTTAAAGTGCACGGACTGCTTAAGACTTGCATGAACAAAAAAATGCTTTATCGTTACAACGTTCAAAAGCTTCTACATCTACTTTAGTACTCTTCAAGGTTTTCATACGATAAGAGAACAACTAAACAATTTAACACGTAAAAATCGATTACCACGTGTGAGCTCCTGGGGAAAATACGATCTTGTGAAGTCTTTCTGGCAAAACTGACATATTTATAGGTAATTCAATCGTTCAGTACAGTTGCATGGATCATAGGGTCATGAAAAGTCACGAAATTTGAAAATGCATTTTTCAGGTCTCGAAAAATTATGGAATTTAGGTGTAATGAATGGCCGAAGTCATGGAATATTTGTGGAATTTCTTTTTTGGTCCAAATACTTCGTGCTGTTTGAAAACTGCAGGTGTAAACATTCTCAAAAGGAAAAAAAGTAAAGTGGTGCATTTGTATAGCACCTTTTCCATATGAAGATGCCCAAAGGCGCTTGACAATGATCAGTTTGCCCCTAGCGGACCAAAGAAAATTTACAAAGTGGTCCATAATGCTTGTACTCATTTCACCCACCCCGGAAGGATGGAAAGCTGAATGAACTTTAGCGGAAAAGAAGGACACCCAAATATTCAACACTCGGTCAAGCCAGGGATTGAACCGGGGACCTCAGGATTGGGAGGCAGAGATCTTTTAAAACCACTGCGCCAACCCCTCCTTGTCGTTGAACAAAAATATGGCCCCAAAAGGCTGGGTTTCAACATTTCTTAGTCTTGGAACATTTTAACTGGTTATGGAAAAGTCTTCGAGTTTTATTGCTTAGTTTTCCCATCCAAAGTGCAGTATTCTGAGGTAGTCTTCAAATTTCATATAAATGATTTTTTCTTAGAAATGTTCTTGAATGTAAGTAACATTTCCTTAAATTATGTCGAATCGTAGCAAAATGGGCAAAATGCCGAGGCTTAACAGCAATCTCTTTTCACAACTACTTGATAAATCTTAATTTGGCAGATGACATCACTTTCTTTTTGCAAAATGAATCTTTTAAAGCTAGTTTGCTTTGGAGAAAAAAAAATTTTAGGCCTCTTTGGCCCAGGTTCCAGATATCAGTAGTCGATGGTATTCACAAACTAGAATTCGCTCCGAAATTTGCAGAACAACTAGGTAATTATGTCTCGAGACTAGCTGAAAACTTGATTTTAAATTATGTTTTTGTAAGAGTTGACATAACTTTTAGAGCGTACAAGTTGGTTATTTGCCCCTCCTGGTTTTATTGCGCAGTCAATGCAGACCGAGCAGTGTCTTGTAATTGCTGTTTATAGAGCTCTTGCTAACTGTAGTGTGATTTGAATTGTTGCAGGTGCCGATGGAGAGGTGTTCATCCCCCAATCCCAGTCCAATTACGAGTTTGGGAACGGCGGGATGACTCCAATTGAGCAAACCAAAATGTGAGTTCCACTCCAACCCACCCCCCCCCCCTTTAAAATGAAGTAAATCTTCTCCAGTTTCCGGTGATTTGCAATCCAATTTTTTGAAGTTAATGTGCCAAATAGGTACTTGACAATTCCGGCCAACCGTTTTGATTTAATCGGGATTATTCCGATTTTTGAGGTCCCAGACCTAAAATCTTGCAAAATTTCAGTTTTTGTAAAACTAATAAAGCGAAAAGACTTTGCTTGAATAAATCATTAGTCATTTTGACACTAGAAGACGAACAAATCGTCTGAACGGACAAATAGTCCGACGGTTTCTCGACTAATGTGAATTCGAGACGGTCAAGATTCTTTCGTTCTTTTCTTCGTAGCCTTTTTCTCTTCCGCCAATTGATATTCTAGGAAAGTTTCCCAGTTTCGTTGCTTCTTTTGATAGCTCCATTCCAACATGACAGGAAAATCACCCAGTTATTCGTTAAAATGTGAACTTAGGTCGAACTTTGGACGACTTGTTCGTTTGGAATAATAAACCGTCTTTGAAAAATCGACTTCATACACGGACAAGTTCAAACGGCTAAGTCTTCTAAAAATTTATTCGTCCCGTTTTCACATCAGACGATTTATCTGTCAAAATTGTTTGTTCGTCTTCTAGAGTGAAAACAGCTTATGTGCCATCAGTTTACACATATACTCGCTTGGAGATCTAAAAGATCTGTTATCTTTTAACCAGTTTGTAGAGTACGCTGATACAGTAGAACTTACCATGTCCTGCATTTTTTAGCATAAGTCTTCCATTTTGGACACAAAAAAAAGATTACAGAATGTTGACGATTTAGAATGATTGTATGCTCGTGTGAAGGATAGTCAGCACTAAGGTACCGAGAAAACCACCCGGTATTCGCAGTCGCTTCGTCGCCTGTTATATGTTAGTTGAACCGTACATGAGATGAAAAATCATGAAATTGTCAAAATTACCGGTTATTCTCACGTGTGGTTAGAGTATCTGACTCATAATACAAAGGTGGTAAGTTTTGCCTTTGAACAGGACACTTCACCAGACTTGCTTCACTCGACCCAGCTTACCAAATGAGTTCCAGCTTGTTGCGGACTAACTTGGGGTGGACTGGTGTCCTGTCCAGGGGGGTCACAGACTTTCATCCGCCTAACACTACGGATAAAGCCGGTTTTCTACTAGGCGAATTTTTTCGCCGCGAAAAAAAATTGACCGAGCGCGTTTGTATTTTCCACTACAGCAGCAAGTCTTTGTTTGATAGTTGATTCGGCGCGAAATTCGAGTTGAAAAATGGCGCCCGCTTTAAATCTTGGATATTTATTCTTGTTAAAGATAAGATTTATTAACTTTTTACTGCTACGAAGGCGTGAAATTCGACTACAGAAGTACATAAAAAAGGTGTACAATGAACGTAAAGAAAAGGGAGAGTATCATCTGTTGACGAAAGATCTGAGGCTGCAAGATGCAGAATATTTTAACTGAGCCAGCTGTAGAAGCAGAGTCATCCATCATTCTCGCTTGTTGTTGGTTTTCGAGAGATCTCAAGATCAGAAACATTTAACGCTTCGTTCGTCAACATTTCGTTCAGGAGAGCTATGTTGAACGAAGCTGCCATTTTGATATGAAGTGTGGCCTCTCCTCAGGTCTCGCGTGACTTCGAAATACCCACCTGTCCAATTACTAGATTTTTATTGGCTTGCTCCTTTTTCGCGGCGATAAAGTAGAAACTGTTTGAACTCACTTTTTCGCCGAGAAAAGAGCCGGCGAAAACTGTGGCGCCTGTTGAAATTAAACTGCGCATGTCTGTACTCGAAAAAAATCGCTTCGCGCGAAAAAATTTGCCTAGTGGAAAACCGGCTTAACGGAGATAAAAAAAGCTCGGGAAAAATAACAGGATCTAGATGTTCAAAACCGCTTAAATGCAATCTCTTTTGGTATAGGTGGTCTCAATCGTTGGACCATGATTTGCACAAGAAGTCTACAAAGAAAACCCCTTTCAAGACTCCCCTACGGACAAGATTTGGTTCTGTGGATACACCTTCTAGTGCCAGCAAATGGAGCGCTAGAGTAAGTAAGCTATATCTGTTGGGAAGAAATTGGAAGAACGAAAAGTAAAGCAACATTTGTTAACAAAGCCAGTGAGGAAAGAAAGTGGGCCTGGGCCCAAGGTTATATCTTTTTTGCGCATGCGTAGACAAACTAACTGGTAGTCTAATTTTGGTAGGAATTGAGATAATCTGCAGACTGCAATGTTTAGACTTGCACAGATGCTCGCAGAGAATCTGCAGTAGGCTTGTATTTAAGGACAGGCCTGCGGTGGCATTGTGTTTGACCTGCTCTTGGCCAGCTCTATAGTCTAAACCTGTTTTCAAGTTGAGCCGTTTTCTACAGACCGCAAGCCAGTTGAAACGTTAGCAGCCTATAGATAGTACAGGTGACTAGGAATCGTTGAAGAACCCTCGAGCAACTGAACTAAGTTTAGCAGCATGTCACAAATAATTAAAATAGTGGATCTTTCAACTTAGTCATGCAATGCTTTCTCGTGGGATACCGTGGAAAATACCACTTGCCGCTTGTATCAGTTTCTTCGTGGACACACTTGCCTAGAGGCTCGTGTTTATACAGAAAATAAAAGTGAAGCGTGGCATATTCCACGGTATACCACTTGAAAGCATTGCATAACTAGCATGTATTTTACTAGAAGACATCTCGTTTTTTCCCAATAACCTATCAAGTATATCTACGCCGTCAACAAGAAAGGGGTCTAATGCAGAAAACTAGGTATCTGGTAAACAACAACAGTTTCTCTTTCGATTGCTCTAATTTCAGTTCACTTTTAACTGCAGTTGCTTTAAAAGGCCAAATTTCTATAGATCAAACAGAAATGTAATCAAATATTGTCATATTTGGGGGGTTTTTTTGGGGGGGGGGAGGGAGAGCATGCGCAAAAGCCAAAATTTGGAGATTTTTCAGTGAAAGAAAAACTTCAAACGGCATTTCGCTCAGTTCAATTCTCGCCTCTTTTATTAATTTTTCTCCTGAAATACTATCCTAGTTTGCATGTGGTGAAAAGATTATCGAACTAGCACCTTTTAATATCTTGAAACTTGGAGAAAACCAACGAGTAATTTTTAGTCTCTCTGACATGATTCAGTAGACCCTTTTCCTGTTGTCACGCTTCATATGTAAAACCATTTTTTTGTCTCAACAGAAGCAGGGTTTGTTGGGCAGTCTGGAGGGCGGTTTAAACCGCATTCTTGACGCCATTACTCCCAAGCGTGGAAGTGTTTCTGGTGGACCTCGCAAAGTTAAGGTGAGAGTGATAAAAATCCAAAATAAGACGTGTTGTAAAATCTTGATAAAGTCTGGAACTGACTGGTCGTTTTATAAGACCTGGAAAATATTTAAAAAATCATGTCATGGTCTGGACAAATTAGACAAATCTGACTCCTCTGAGTTCAACTTACGCCACTTTGGGACATTACGTTTTTGCGTGTAAAATAACTGAACCTGTATGCAGTTTAAACTAGTTGAGTGTTGAAGCCGTGAATTGGTGCTATGTAGGCTTTTTTCACATTTCTTTTTATTTCTTATGTTTCTAGCTGAAACAATCACAAACTGAATTAATCTGCCACTAATAGTCCCTAATTCCCTCTTTAATTCATCGAGCAAAAAAAAGATGACAGACAGAACAAACTCACCTCACTTTTTACGTCTCCTCGACGGTGTTTCCAATTTCCCTTTCGT
>JAOBRG010383717.1:0-10995 GCA_027574985.1 Umimayanthus nakama | reverse complement strand
AAAAGATTAGGGATGAAAAATGAAAGCTCTTGGATGACTGTTGAGCGATCGGGAAATAGCTGGAAGATGATTGAAGAACTACTGGTGAGTGTTTGAGGGTTGACTAATGACGATTGAGAGATGACTGGTGGATGGTTGAGGAATGGCTGGTGAACGATTATGGGTTGACTATTAACGATCGGGGGATGACTGGTGAACGATTGACGATTGACAAAAAAAACAGGGATGAAAAATGAAAGCTCTTGGATGACTGGTGAGCGATCGGGAAATAGCTGGAGGATGATTGAGGAGTGACTGGTGAACGATTGAGGGTTGTAAAATGGAGGATGACTTAAGATGACTGGCGAACGATTGAGCATTGAGTGGTGATGATCTGTAAGCACGGAGATACATCGCTGGAAAAAAGCTTTCTTTGAAGTGTTCTGTTCTACATATAATAAGCGATGGTCTAATACTGAAAGCAAAGATCGGCAGTGAGTACATGCCAGCGTCGCTTATCCATCAATTTTGAGCACAATTCGTCTCTTCTTATGCGAAGTTCGATATACCCAGAGGTTATGAGCCGAGCGCCTCGTGATAACGTTGTACTGGGTATTCAACGTGTAGGGCACGCTTCTTTACCTCTCGATTCTATCAGAACAATGGATAAGGAGAAAGGAATGCGAATCCGGATAGCAGTGCTCAAGGAAAAGCACAACCAACTAGGAGTCATTAAGATACGCTCTGAGCGAGCCTGATGCACTCACGGCGCTCAATAAGAAATCTGCAGATCCACGGAATGAACGAACTAAGTCTCCAAATTTCTTAAGAACGACGTTATGGTCAATCCGGTCGAAAGCCTTGCTGAAATCTAGGTAACAAGGTCTTATGTAGCAGCCAGGGTTATCATTTCAGAGAGCCAGTATTGGACAAGGTTGAGAAGACAAAAAGTAGTGGCTGTGGACGACCCCTTATTTTTCTATAAGCTTCTAAAATGGTTAGTGTCACTACCTTGTCATTGGGATGGCAATACTTTCGGGATGGATGAGATGTTAGTCTTTCTATGTAGCTGGAACTTCCCGAAAAGAAAGACAGGTATTAAAAATCTGCTTGCAGGGTTGGGCTCTAAAATGATTCTTTGCGGTATTTCGTCAAGGTCTACAGCGTTACTAGTCTGACGTTTCAGAAGCTTCTTACAAACTTCTTGGCAACATGTACCATAGGGACTTTTTCAGAAGATGGATGAAAATGTGGAAGGCACGCGGTGTCAAGGGGTGGAACATCACAAGCCACGAACTTTATTAATATCTACGCGTTTTTGAAATGTTCAGCATTGTTGAGAAAGATGGACAACGAGTTCGAACTGACTGACACAACATGAAAAAACAAAGTAGTATTATCTACTAGTTTAGATTTTGGTCTCACATTAGGCAAAGACAGAAAGTAAAACATCTGAATGTCGACATACTTCAAAACTAGAAGATGAATTTAATAAATTGTAAATAAAAAAACTACATACCCGCCCTGTGATAACTGCATTGTTAGTCTTGAGTTTCCTGGTTTCCTAAAAAAGTGTCAGTACACCACAAAAAAATGTTAGAAGAAATATGCGAATCGTTTTTAACACACAAATTTTTAACTACAATGTTCTGCTTCCCAATTAAAAAATGTCAGAGCACTTTTACTACAACAACACGACATCACATCTCAGTGTCAACAACTGATCAGCCCAATGATAGTTCACGTACAAGTGGAATAACCAATCAGGAGAGGCAATAAGTGTAAATGTCTTCATCAATTTCAATAGCAACGCAAGCGCCCAAACTCAACCAAAACTTAAATTTTACTGAAAGATGAAAGTTTCTGAACTTCAAAAGTACAAAAGCTTTCCCACTTCAAAATTACCTGAAGCATCTTCCTATATTTAACTTTACGCACTGCACCGTGAGAACACAATTAGTTTTTCAGTAGCCAACACAAACAATCAAGCGTGACCCACTGATGACATACCTGCACCATTATCTCCTCACTACCCTCCTGCTCTTCATCTTCGTCAGCTGTGACGTCATTTGTGACGACTGAAGAGGGGCACGCCCACTGCTCGTCCGGCAATATCTCAACAGCAACAATATCCTCATGGACTGCTCGGTTAAGATTCTCACGGCCTTGAATAAACACCTGCAAAACATGTTATTGATGTAAAATTGAGACTCTTTTAAGAACATAGTTGACAATTCTTCGCGCGCTTTTTGTATGGCACAATTGTGAATCTAAATCTTGACAGATGCGCACCTGTGCGTCTATGAAATCGCAACATACAAATGCAAACAAAAAAGTATTTAGTGGCAATGGCAATGTTCCAAAAGAAATGGTTCTTGCCTAAGCTGATCCCCTATCAAAACATGGATGAACTTGGGAAGTTGGTAGAGCACTCGAGAAGCACTTGGCTTCCTCTTGGACCACTCAAACGCTTCTCTCGTGCTCCCCCAACTTTCAGCATGCATCCATTCGATAACTCAATAGACGCTCATAAAGCATGAACCATTTCTTTATCCGCTGGATAAAGTTATCCACTCTTTGTACAACAAGGCCAAGAGCAGGAATACTTCAGTTTATAACATCGAGTTAGCGGCGAACACACCTAAATATTAGCTTTCACTCGCAAAAGGTTTTGCTGCTATGTTGCTACTAATAACATTACAATTATTGTGAGGGGACTTGTGTTCTGAAATTTTTATTGATGTCTATGGCTGCAACCAAAGTCCTCTCTGGCTACCAAAATCTGCTCCTACATGTTTAGAAAACTTACATAATTTTGGATTTTGAACTGGACTATTACTGTAAAATGTACCAATCTGTTCCAAAGTGTTTAGGAAACTAGTAAAATTTTCGATTTGAAAAACTGGTTCTTTACTGAAAAATTTACCCAGAATGTATTTGTCCAGAATGCTTCTCTTGTGTTCAAGAACTGTTCAATGACACCGAGTAAGGGAGAGTCGTAAATGACAGACTAGATAGGAACCCTGAGCGCGAAATGTTGAATGAGCGCAAAAAGAACAACAACAAAAAGACTGGGAGAAGACGTATGGGGGACAGACGTCTAAACCTACTTCACTTAAGCATTCGTCTGAGAAACTAAACAATAAGTTAGGTTTAGTTTTGTTATGACTGACCTGCTTATTCTTGTCATGTACAGACACTTGTGCTTCTAAATGATTTTCTCTGAAATAGAAACACAATTGTTTTTTCACATCTATCCATCCATTCATTCCGTCCTCCAACCAGCCAATCAACCAACCCACCCACTCGCCCACACTCCCTCCCTCCATCCATCCCTCCACCCACTCACCCACCCACTCATCCATCCATCCATCCGTCCATCCGTCCGTCCGTCCGTCTGTCTGTCTATCCATTTAAAAGTAAAAGTAAAGTGGTGCATTTATATAGCGCCTTTTCCATGTGACATGCTCAAGGGCGCTTTACAATGATCAGTTTACCCCCAGCGGACCGGAAGCATATATAGGCGCAAGTGGCAGCCGCTTCAAAGCGGTCCTTGTATGTTGGTCCTCATTTTACCGACCCCGGAAGGGTAGAAAGCCTAATTTAAGCGGGAAAGAAGGTCACCTAAATATTCAACCCTCGACCAGGCCGGGAATCGAACCGGGGAACTCAGGGTTGGGAGGCAGAGATCGTAACCACTGCGCCAACCCCTCCACTTATTAATCCATCCAAGACAACGATACAATGCAATGAAAAAGACTTTTCCAAACTCAATTACTTGATTGTACATCTATATTATATTTATAAACAAGACAGAGCATCATTACACGAATACACAGTACACTCATAAAACACGACTGTAAAATATGAGAGAGATCCTTACCTGCTCCCATAAAACTTACCCTAAGGAGAAATCAACAGAGCACAGACATTAGAGCTAAATTACGAATCACCAAACAACTCAGTTGCCCATAGTCCATTGAGCAGTTCAAAATTTATCAAACTGTTTATCAAGACTAACCCGCCAGCGAAGTGTAATAACAACAAATAATAATTTTATTTTGGTTACCGTTCACCTTAGCGGTGTTTTCAGTTTTCCGTAAGTAACTTCGTTAAAACGCATCGGACACACACAAACCTATGTTGGTAAAAAGGTTTGTTTAAAATTTTTGGTTTATAAACGAATGCGCGCATTAAATTCAAACTGTTTGTTTCATTTCTAGACGTCAATGAGCTGTCAGTTTCAATTTCAACCACTTTTGGTTTGTTTGTGAGTTTTAGCACCATTTGCGCTCTTTTTCCGAGCTGGGGATTTTCAATTGTTCGCGTCATTATTTTTCTGCAGGCATTGAATAAAACTTCCTACTTGCAGCGTACAAAACTGCCCTGATTGAATCATAAAAATTAATTGGAGCTGAATTTCAAAACTCCACAGGACGATTCACGTCTTCGGCTATTATTTTATGAACTCGCAAAATTTTACAGCACAAGGTTAAAAATTGAGGGAGCATTGATCCTTTGCATCCAGTCGCAGTTTTAGCCAAAATATGTCTCGAAAAACTCACTTCTAAAGTATGCAGCACGTCATATTGTACAATTTGACTTTCGGTAAAAACTATCGTTCGTCATATCTCGCAAACTATCAGCCGTATTAAAAAACATTTTTTGACTAGAAGTTCATTTAATGTACATTTACATTCTGGGAAAATCTCAGTTTCGATATGTTGGTTGTTCCAACGTGAACGGTAACCTTAAAACACTCTTAAGAGCTTTACACTTTATAACAATTATTCCACAAACGCGCGTTGGATATGAGCTTTTATTATATACACAAGTCACTAGATAACGGCGACGGAGCTCTCTGATTGGCTCCTGCACAACAAGGATCTCAGCTCATATCCTATGTGTAGCGAAATTCAAGATGGCGGCGAGGCTTGCCGAGAAAAAAGCCACACCAGAAAACACCAAAAAAGCAAACAAAAATGGAGTTAAGATTCTTATCGGTACGTTTACGGAAATGAAGAAGCATTTCAAGTAATTAAAAATTTGAAACAAACAGTGAAACATTCATACAAAACTCCGTCCGGTGTTTGTTTAACGAACTCAAACATGAACACAACTCACAAATAAACTTGCCGGAATATAGTATTTTTCGACTATTGAAAAGAATGTTGATTGATGATTTGTATATAATGAAACAATTATTCCACTCGCTCTCATCGTAATGAGTGGATAGCCAACTCGGCGCTCCGCACCTCGTTGGATATCAGCTCATGTACGACTCGAGCTCGTGGAATAATTGTTAATTAGATAGCGGACGAGGTGCGAAGCACCGGGTCGGCTATCGTTAGCTCATACCCAACAAGCGTGAATGGAATAACTGTTTGATTAAATACCAAACACGGAACAAAAATATCTTGAATTCTATTTTCTACCGAGTCGAGTTTTCGGCCATTTAAAGGGAAAATTTTCTGTGATGAATTTGTCAGTTTCTATACTTGAACAAATTGCAGTATATAGGATTTATAACATGAGTAGAGAGCTAATCAGATTACCAGAATTCTATATCCAGCTCTTGGTGTTTAATAAACATCCGATATCCTCTGCTGTCGATATAAACTTATTAATTTAAAGAACTTAAAAGAAATCCTAATCAAGTTATATGGTTACTACCAGGACTGGTCTTGAGTTCTCTTCTAAGAGCCTCAATGTTTTCCTCCAAATGTAATTAATTGGGAAGATTGTTTGACAATTATGTGGTAGAACTTGGAACGGTGTGGCCACCCATAGTCGTTCTCTTCACCATCGTAATACTATTGGACGAATGAACAACTGGCCTAAAACCCCAAATAAGCCTTTTGCAGTTAGAGGTTGCCTGGTGCAAAACCCAACATACTGGAGTCTCGGCTGAGCAAAGAAATGTGACAAAACACCACTGGCAAATGCAACAAAGAAAAATGACAATTTTCTAGTTAATTGTGTTTTACTTTGGAGTCTGGTACATTATCTTGTGTTCCAGTATAGCGTATCTTGTATCACGTGACCTCCAGCTGCAACAGGCCAATTACAGTGATAGACTGATATTTAACACATCTTTTGTGGGTTGAAGAAACCAGTATCTCAAAACAATCCAGAACAGACTGACACTGAAAAACATGACAAGTGTTTGAGAAGCAGCAGAAACACTCCATGAAGGTTAGTTCTTGCCATGGCATACCTGCAAATATCTGCCAGATTTGATTCCTGCCTGCAGTTTTGTAAGTGGCAAGTGTTCTGGGTAGTTGAACTGTTTGAGATTCCTTTCTTCACTCTGTCGAAATGTAAACTAGATTAATATGGCACAATCAATTAAAATTAGTTACAACTTACCGCTTAAAAATACGTACACTGAATCAATATCGAACTGAACTTTAACGTTGAGTGGATCTTTTGAGGAAAGATCTTAAGAAGCTTAGAAAGACCGCAGTGCTGCAAAAGCTAGTTGCCAAAAGATGAAATTTCAATGATTGTTGGATAATCTTTGTGTCAGTTGTTTCACTCAAAAACAGCCCTGATAAAGCAAGGCTAAAACAATTAGAAGTGCTGGAAGAATCCTTAGCAAAACAATGAATAGTTTTAAAAAGCAAAATGCACGTTTGACAAGCAAAAACTTTATTCATAGGTTGCATATTTTCGCTTGGAGGTTGTTCAAAAATTTCTGACCCTCTCACAGCGAACGTACAATATATAATTTATCAATGCTTGTTTATCAAAGCACACATTTTTTTCACTCCCCGACATAGCAAAAACAAACTTTTCCTGAAAAACTGGTCTTGCAGCATACGAATTAGTTAAGATCAACAGGTTTTTATAGTAACCATTAACAAGAAAATTATTACAGGACTCGTAAGAAATGACAGTGCCAGTAAACGCTGAAAAAATGCATTGATAGAAACACTAAGAAACGATTTTCCTATTTTGATTCGGATTTCTCTATAAGAATATTTAAGGCCCAAAAACACGTTCCAAGAAGGAATGGAACTCTCAGCTCCTGTGAAAAGATGGCTGAAGTGAAGGAAGAATGGCATAAAATTATCCTACATGTACAGTATATTGGCAAACAATGAGAAATGCAAAAAGATTTCTGTGTTGCCTAAAACTCGTAGCACCACTACCGACAATTAGAAAGTCGAAACGAATTGTACAAGCGTTCAAACCACACATCGGGATAAAAAACACACCCTGAATTTTCACCGACTTTTCCTCGACTTATAGCTAAGCTTCACTGACCTTCAAATATTAAATTTAACAAAAACAACGAAAGGAAAACACCTGTTGTTCTCATACAATCTTCAGTTTCTTATTGAAGATGTTCACTGTGCTTGTCTTCGTTTTCGATGTTCTTGCGATTTGGCACGTAATGCATTTCCTTTTATCAGCAAGCTTCACTTGTTTTATTTTTCAGCTTGCTGACAAAGTTCATCAACCTCTCTAACAAATCATTGCGCTGTTTTCTCAAGACTACAGCTTCTTAAAATGGCTCGAAGAATGCAGCTTTTCCTCCACTTCTTTCTTCTCTTTCCTTTCCTTTGCACTGACCTGTTGCTCCTCTTTCTTTCTTCTGTCTTTTTGATCTTTGTATCTGCCGGCTCGAAGCATGACCGCAAGTATCAATCAGTTCTTTTGTAACTGACTACCCTATAGCCGCGGCAATTTTCCCTTTCGTAAACAGTCGTTGCCATTTGGAACAGCCGTTGCCATTTCGAACAAGTCGAACAATAGTCTATTGTCGTTTTCATGAAAAAGACAACGTCTTGATAACGGAATATCAAAAACAACTAATACTAACCCTGACCCTAATTTCAAACCAACACTAGTTCTAAAAGAGAAAGCTAAAAGGAAAAAAAAAAGAAATCAATAGCTAAAAGTAAAAAAAAAAATAGAATTACCGTGTTTCGAACCCGTGATCGCTAGCATTCTAGTTTTAAACACTACCACCACTACAACAACCTGATTCGGCGCCATTCACATTCTTTTTACTGTATATATATTACAAACGGCATGTTTGTTGCTGGAAATGGCAACGACTGTTCCAAATGGCAACGACCGTTTACAAAAGGGAAATTAGCATAGGCGCGTCAGTCTCCTGTCCTTTGCCGTACATTCTACACCTTGTCGTTGCTTCCTGCTCCGTGTTCGTTCTGGTCTTCCTTGCACTGTATATCTTAGTGGGTAAGAGTTGTTGGTGTGTTTTATGGATTCCTGCCACCGTGTGTGTTGGGGAAGTCAAGATTGCATTCCGACATCCAGGCAACGCAGTCTTTGTCCGGATATTCTTTATCCATTTGTTTTGCCACCAGCTATCCCTGCCATCTCTCCTCCCCTATCTCCTCATTCACCTGCTCTACACTGCTTTCTTTGCCCACTCTGATCTTCTGCTTTCCAACCACCTCATCTTCTTTGGTGTGGCCAATTCGTTCTGGGTGTTGCACATCTAGCTTCGTTCCCAGCTCCTCATTAAATCTTTGAGCGTCTTTTACGAGAATTCGCCGTCCTGTGCGTGCTGCTTTCTCTAAAAAACTCTCAGCCAAGTCCCATTGTTAAGTCTGGGTTTGCATGCAAATGCCCGTAGGCCTGATGTTGGTGATCTTGTACTCTGCTTCTGTTGATTCTAATCCTCTTCCTCCTGTTTTTCGGGGTAGATAGAGCAGCTAAGTGGAACCAAGTGGGTGTTTTGCCCCATTCTTAACCATGATCTTTCTGGTTTTGCGATGAAGTTGGGTGATTATCAAGACGTAAGCCAGCACGGGAGCGAAATTGATTGGTTGTTATCACCTTGTTGTAATCAGATCGACTCCTCCAACTTTCCTCGTTTGACATGTACTACTGCACACTTCGTTTCGTTCCACTGTAAGCAAGCATCGCTCATTGGTCCTCAGATCTCCTTTGTTACTCGTCCCAGCTTCCCCTCTGATGCTGCATACAGATCTTCGTATCATAAATATTGTACAGCATGACGGTGATCTTCGCTTTAACAGGCTTCGATAGGTGGCATTCCTATGTTTCCTTCAGTTTGCAAGCGATAGGATACAAATTGTGTGTGAACAATCGGGA
The DNA here is from genome assembly GCA_027574985.1 of Umimayanthus nakama. Taxonomy (NCBI): domain Eukaryota; kingdom Metazoa; phylum Cnidaria; class Anthozoa; order Zoantharia; family Parazoanthidae; genus Umimayanthus; species Umimayanthus nakama. The sequence continues at coordinate 1,923 of JAOBRG010383717.1, read as the reverse complement.
CACAACGCGTCTCACTGGGAAAGCTCCTTGTTTCAACACTAGATGCGCCCTGATGTGATGTGTCAGCGTCTTGTAGAGTTCTTAATGGTGTTTTGGTATTCCACTTCCCAGTGAGCCTTGCAACAACACTCCCGATCCACTTGGAAAACGATGTTGGGAGAACATTCCGCTCAGCCGGCGATGGTCTATTGAGTCATATGCCTTTCGTAATTTAACCCACGCCATATTTAGGTTTCTCTTCCCTCGATGACTATCTTGACATACCATTCTGTCAATCAAAAGGTTATCTATTGTTCCACTGTGTGGCACAGTTCTCTTTCGCTCTGCACTGCTCACCCTTCATCAGATTGTATGCATCAAGGTGCTGATCAACTGGTTTCAGCTGCCAAAACATGAACCACTTGTAGATCGTGTTCAGACAAAGAATTAGCTTCTGGGTTTCGCTTGAGAATTCTCCTGGTTTCTGTACGAGAGATGTCTTCCCTTCCGCAAACCACAATGGTATCTCTAGATCTGCGTTTTCTATGGCCTTAAACAACCTGACAACGCCCTCATGGAGAAAGTTTGTCTTCCTCCATCAAAAATTCACAATCCTATCTGGGCTTCAGTTGCATCTCTTGTTCATAACTTTTGTTGTTGTGTCATTGGGTAGTTCAAAACGGTCCTCCAACAGTTCGGTGACTTTTTCTCTTATCACCTCTCTAAACCCAAACCCTTCTGCTTTGCTGTTGCCTGTCCCTCCTCTCTTTCTAAGTGTCTTCCAGAAGCTTGTAGCCTAACTCAAGTGCTTGAACCAGCTTTAATGGTCTTTACTGTTCTGCAGTCCTGGGTCAAATTTTGGTCTGTCGCTGACCCTTATTATTACCTTTTTATTAGTAGTAGAAGAAGTAGTAGTGGTAGTAGTAGTAGTAGAAGTTAAGTAGTATTGTTATTGCTGTTATTGTTGTTATTGCTGTTATTATTATTATTATTATTATTACTATTATTATTATTATTATTGTTATTATTATTATTATTATTATTATTATCATTATTATTATTATTACGGTACAGGCAGCTAAGCACTCAAGATAACTTACTATTATCACAACAACAGTTTTTGAGATGAAAAGGATGTTTGACCAGCAAGCCAGACAAAACGTAATCTATAAACTACATCGTGAAAAGCGGCTTTTAACTGTTTTAAAACTCCACAGCATGATTAGAAGTATGCTTTAAACTCACATTTTTAAGTTGATCAGATACTTCAGGCTCTTACATGTACTTACAATCTTGACATTACATGGACTGCATGTAGTGGAATGACAAGGAGAGCTGCCCAAAAACACTCAGCAAAACACAGAAAAAATTAAAACAGGACAGAAGCCTCCGCAACAACTTGACAGGAGGCAAGATTGGAAGACACGATTTAAGTATAAGTTATACAAAACCTAATTAATTGTGGACAGCTGTAATAAGAGACACACACCCACATACCTCACCCTGTCCATCTTGTGACTGGTTTGCTAATTTGTCGAGCAAATCCTCATGTCCATCCAGTCCCTCAACATACTGCCGAACTGTATATATATAGAAAATGTTGCTTATAAGTACAGAAAAAACCAAATGGCAAGTTAATAAGACATCTTAAAGGAGTTTAGTGCTACATACCAGATATATATGTACATGAAAAGGTTTAAATTACAAAACAACTACAAGGTTCAACACAACTATCAAAAGCAAAATACCGAAGCTTCACGTAACCATTGATATTTAAAAGCACAACACTGTATGTCCAATTAAACATTATCAAATACAAACAGAGCAAAACCAATTTGGTTTAACATGGTAACTTTACAATCATGTGTACAGCTATTTCAAAAAAGGTTGTCATAGTCAATAGTCCGATACTGGAACCGAAAAGGACTGTGGGGTTCAAGCAGC
>JAOBRG010383706.1:0-10997 GCA_027574985.1 Umimayanthus nakama | reverse complement strand
GCTAGCGGTCCGTACGGCTACTTACGGACCTGGAATTGACCAATCACAGCACGCGAAATCATTCAGCCATATAAAAATGGTACTCACTAACACAAAAATGCCATGTACTACTCAGTCAGTTGTCCCGCTGGAACATATCATGACGTATACCATGGGCGCTGTACCGGTTGTCATGGCAACACGTACCAACCAAACGAAGCATCAATAATGTGCTTAACATGTCCGAAAGGCCACATCTCTGATGGGCGAAATGCAACTTCCTGTAAAGGTACCCAGCACTATTATATTTTTTACGTAAATAGGATTTGTTTCCACTGATACCTTATTCTTTTGTTTTCTCTATCAGTTCTTTCCAACTATTCGTTAACATTCACTTTCTTTCTTTACCAATAAAAGTCTTATTTTCTATCTTTAGCCATCAGTGGTGATCATTCAACTTTTGAGTTAGTTTTTTTTCTCTCCCCGATTATGCATTACCAAAGGCCTTGTCACTAACGGTGATACATTGCATGTGTTATTTCGATATTGCGCTCACCAGTGGCATTGCAATTGCAACGTGTAACAGCTTCCTAGAATCCACTTCAACTTTTGCAACATTTCTCGCAACCGTTTCAAAGGATGCCACTCTGATTGCAAAAATTACGAGCACGGTATATTGCAGCGTGTGTCGGGGTTTCAACTGTTATAGTAAAGTTTTCATCACGAAAGAAAACTGGCGAAGGTTCTCAACTGTTTCCGACCAAGAAACTAAGTCTGTAACTCAGTTGCTGATTAGCAAAATGGGCAACCTTAAGACAACTTAAGTCATTTGTTTTTCAAAAACAACGGAATGTACTTAGAATGCGAAAAAATATTGTATTTGTACATAAAGCCTTCCTTCTTTATGTTTCTTTGCAGTTGGCTGTTGGCCTCCATGTGAAAATAATGGCCTTTGTATGAAAAGCACTTGTTACTGCAGCTTTGGATACACGGGGACACAATGTCAGGAGGGTAATGAAGTCTAACATTCCGTTTTTCTGTGGTCTGTTTAAACACCATGTTGTGATTTTTTATCTAAAATTATAGGACAATGTTATAACAGAAGTAAACATTCTGTTTGTGATCTACTTGTGTGTTGAAAACGTTGCATCGTATTTTTTCTGAGAAAACTGCACCAAAAAATTAGCATGTAGCATGTACTACTAAAGTCTGCGTAAAACGCTTGTTGTCAGTTGATCAAAACGGCATCTCTCTCGAAGTAGAATCCGCTACTACTCTTAGCAGTTTCCTTAACTTATAAAACAGGTTGTCGCCGTATTGTATTGTGTTGTATTGCATTGTTTTGTGTTGTAATATTGTGTTCTATTGTACTCTGTTATAAAATATAAAACGAGCACGCGCGCTCTGTTCAGTGATAGAAACAAGCGTGAGTTTTTTAGTTCAACGAAAGAAGTGCTTAGAGAAGAACGAGCCGCAGGCGAGTTTTTCTCGCACTTCTTTAGTGAACTAAAAAGTTCACAAGTGATTCTATCACTGAACAGAGAAGGCAAGCGAGTTTCATATTTCTTTTACAAAATAAGCCACACAAACAGTCGAAAGTCCCGGCCAGCTTTCGTGATGACGTATGCATACGCACTCTATTCGGATTTAGAGTGCACCACCACAGCCAATCACAATATGTGTTACGTCTGCTTTATTTTATAATGTATTCTATTGTATTCTGTCGTGTTCTATTGCGTTGTATTGTATTGAACTCTGTTGTATTCTATTCTATGTTATGAACGACAAAAATCTATTAATCTTTAATCTAGAGCATAAATCTAGCCAAATCTGTATTAAATTTTTTCTGCAGCTGTCTGCAACCCTTCGTGTTTGAACGGTGGCTTTTGTTCAAGTCCTAACAACTGCACGTGCTCTGAAGGATGGAGCGGAGCCAGCTGTGACAGAGGTAGAGACCATGAATTGGTTACTTCCTTCAAATTGTCTCATAGTTTAAAACACCTTCGAAAATCATTAACGGAAACGCGCAACTACAAAAGAATTCAACATTAAGAACAAAAACTAAATTTGTTTGAGAAGGAAAATGCTATCTTTCTATCTATCTATCCCTATACTTATCCGCCTATATATTATTAAATATATAAGTTAATTAATGTGAGGGTAATTCTACTGGAAAACGTTTACAATGAACAATGCCCTCAACCTTAAGCGAACTGGGTCCAGTGAAGTATGCATGAACGAAAGTAATGAAGTGCGGCGCGATATTGGTAACAAGTATACAACTCTTGCAAGTTCAGCATGGTCTCTATTCAATAAAACAGGCGTTCGAGTGCTTCAATTACTTTTTATCAGGTGTGCATTTACATATATACAAAACCCTTACAATAACTTAAAAAGGTATAAAAGCTAAGAAGATAGACAAAACAATGAAATCAGATAAAACAGGAAACTAGGGAGAAAAATGCAAAATCTATAAAGGGTCTGACAGAACTATCAAGGGTTAGAACGCCGTAATGAGACATGTTTTCCTTTTGTAGTCTAACTTAAACAAATACAGATATGAATTTACATGTTGGCTTTAGTTATAAAATCAAAGAAGAACCAAAAATGGCTTTCTTTGCTTTCAGCAATTTGCACTGGTAGCTGTTTAAACGGTGGTTCCTGTGTCGCGCCTCACCGCTGTCGATGTAAAGTTGGGTTCACTGGCAGTATCTGTGAAAAAGGTTCGTTGAAAACATTCTAATCACCAAATTATTAGCTATACTAGGTTATTTTTCAGGCTTCATATCGCTAACAGTATTTATACCTAAACACCTACGCTGTTGAAGTTAATGTTAACTTTGTTGCTTGCCCTTAACACTAACAAAGCTAGTAAATTTACTAGTTAAACTAACTTTTTTAAGAATAGGTGATTTTCAAGATTTCTTTCGATGACACTGTAGTTTTCAAGCTGAAACACTTCTACTTTTGAAACAAAAATTAGGCTGCTTGCATACCACTATGATTACCAAGGTTAGTAATTTGGGGTTACTAGCATTTTCTTGTCTTTGTTTATTTTTACAGTGCTGCAATCACTGGTTACCACATACAAAAAAAATTTGTTATGTGAGTTCTCCAGAACCTTAGATGATTATGATGATGATGATTACCATATTTCTTGGAATAAACGCAGCCCTCGAATAGCTGCCGCACCTGAGAGCCAAAATATTAGTAAACGCAATCCTCGAATAAACACTGCACCCTGTAAGATAAACTTTTAAAAGCTACTGACAAAAAACTCACAACATCGAATTTATCTGGTTTTTATACGCGTTTAAAAGCGCAACAAGTTGTTGTTTTAAAACCCTAAAGCTTGATCGGTGCAGCCAGAAAAAGAACTGTTTCTTTTTTTCCACTTTTTAAATTAAAGTTACGGTGGGTTGTTTAAAAAATAGACAGCATTTTAAATAATCACCGCCCTCTATTAAACGTCACCCTCAAATCATGAAAAGTTTAATAAACTCCGCGGTGTTTATTCGAAGAAATACGGTATGATATACTAACCTCAAGATTGCAGCAAATATGGCCGAGTAAGCAGTTAATTATAACCAGACAATTAAACCATTTCTTACAGCAAGGCCGAAACCTTGGCAAAAACTGATATAGTCCGATATGGCGGTAAAACGCTACTGAGAATAAAAAAGTGTTTGAGAGGTTTATAGAACACGATAGTTTTACATTCTAAAACATCTTTTTTCCAGCACACTGTGACAGGGATTGTCACGTGGGAAAGTGTGTAGCTCCGAACACGTGCGCGTGTCCCCCCAGCTATACGGGACCAACCTGCGAGATCGGTGAGTGGATTGGCCAGCCATTTGGAATCTAAAACTATAAAACGATCCATGAACTGGAAACGTTCTTTAAAAGGCTTAGAGCGCGTTTTTTTTTATTCACAATTCTGGAATGAGAATGGCCAGAATGTGAAATGTGCGCGTTCTTTAATTCCGCATTCATATTTCGGAATGGACAGAACGCCTTTCTATCCATTCTGCTCTCAGGGGCAGAATGAACAGCATGTTTGGAATGCTTTCTGTACAAACCATTCTCATTTCAGAATTGTAAATAAAAAAACTCGCTCTTGGTTTAGTCAGCTAGATCGCTGGCTTCGGAGCAAGAGGTCTCTAACTTCAACGTCACCTTCAATTCCTCTCTGTTCCGTGTAGCTAAAGCAATGGGTCTTTCTCTCTCTTGGATACCTTTTTGGCGACTGCGCTTCCGTACTTAATTTTTGGTAACTTTGCAAGGGTAATGGCCTTGAGTTTTCTTCTCAAAATTAAAGTTTTAAGCCGTTGACTGTGCTCGTTTTAATATCATGATGGGCAGAATTTAAAGGATTTATTTGAGCAAACTGATACATTAGACTGTTATTCATTTTATAATAATGTTTCTGATTTTTTACTTTGTTTCAATTGGTTAAGGTTTACTTTAATTTAGGTTCCATAAGATGGATAAACGTTTGCTTACAGCAAATGCCCAGACTTCATAACTTTCCTTTTAAGAAAAACAAACTGCAATCTATGAAGAAGAAAACTCTTTTTATATTCATATTTGTAGAGCAGAGTGTTTTAAGAATAATTTTACGATAGCATCGTTGTCGGTATTGAGTATTTGTTTCTAACCGCGAGAGACCATTTAAGATTAGACTATTTTACTTCTGTCCACAATCGATATCGCTAGGTAATTTTATCGATAATTTAGAAACTCAGTATATTAATTTATGTAAACACAAAACACTCGGTTTTTAAAGGCAACTCTTGGTAAATCAAAACTATTATTATACGAATGCAAACGGATGTTCTTATGCCAGTTCTTTTTTTTCCCCAGCAATTATAACAACAACAAGTCCTGTGATGTCTACCGGTAGGTAAACTGTCGTAACTTTAGATTTATTCAACTGACTGAAATCCCCAGAAGTTTCTAACATCAACAAATAATGAGCTTGGTTATTCATTAAGTTTCATAGGTCTTTTAAGAACACCGAGCGCAAAAGTAGTCGGACATATTTCGTGAGTTCGGAGTTTCGTGAGTTTAACAGTTTGCCTCTGAAGTAGATATTTCAAATTTTGCTTTTCTACTATTTTCTTTCAAAAATAGTTTTCACCGCTTAACTGTATGCTAAGGTTTAAAAAACACAATTCGATACAAATTGCAGCACAAATTGCATGTATAATTTACATTTCGCTTTGTACAACCTTAATTGCAAACAGCAATTACGAGTTGGTGATATGTGGGAAAAGCAGTAAAACCTAATCTTGGCAACAATGCGGTTTCAATCCGTAACAATTAACTTTTAGCTGTTCACTGTATATGCTCTGCTTTCACGCAAATACGTAACCTCCAGTAGTTACAAGGCTCCACAGATGCTTTTTAACGACGCAGTCTCCTTTCTTCCTCTTAGCTTCACTTGCGAGACGAAACGAGCCGGATGTGTGTTTTGTTTGGGGCGGGGCGCATTTCAAAACCTTTGATGGACGCTACTTCGTTTTTCCTGGACGATGTACGTACAAACTTGTACACGACTGTCAAGATCAGATGTTCTCCGTGCACGTGGTCAACGATCCCACCTGTCACAACCAGATCAACTGTAGTGTTGGAGTAAATCTGTACCTCGGCGGTGTCGACATTCAGGTCAATATTTTAAATCTATTGTTTATATATAGTTAACTTGATATGGTATGTTTTTCACCTGCGGTATATAGTGCTAGCTGACGTTTCGAGCGTTAGCCCTTTGTCGGAGCCTTACTCTGTCTGTCTGTTTGTCTTTCATCAATCTATCTATCTATCTATTATTCTATCTATCTATCTGTTTGTCTGTCTGTCTGTCAACCTATCTTTCTATTTTTCTGTCTATCTATCTATCTATCTATCTATTTTTCTCTGCGTTTAAACTGTTCTGATGGGTTACAGAATTCCAACAGTTAATTGGTGCTTTCGCGTGTTGGTAGCATTTGACTGCTGTTTCACCTATAGCCGTAAAGAACTCGCCAGCATAGCCCGTTAAGAAGAAACCTAAGTCGTTGTTATGCTCTTTTTCTCAAAAGCGAACAAATAAGGATGATTTAAGCCCTGGTCTCATACTAACACATGTGGGACTTTAATTGGTGTTTACAAGACGTCGATAAACCGTATGTGAGGAGTATGCGTATAAGAACTTTATGGGTAAACGGCTCTGCTCAAATGTACTGGTGTAACATTGTTCTGTGTCCTTTCACATTGTTTCTAGAGTATAGAACACAAACGTTTAATGTGATCTCCTCCAGTACGCATTACCGATTCCTTTTTGAGCCTAGCCACAACCCAACACGTTTTAGTATGCGCCTAGGGCTCACAGCAACATTCTTCACTCGCTTTTGGACAATATTAAAACATAACACAGACAGAACTCTACTTGACTGGCTGCCCAAATCGAATGGGTGTTGTATTCTTCATATGATTAGCTTAGAACTAGCAATCAGCCTTCCAAAAACGCCTCCTTCAGTCTTTATTCTAATTTTACGTTACAACAGATTCACCTGGGTCAATCAGGCCGAGTCTCTGTGGATAGTCGTCACGTGACCCTACCCACCGTTGTAAAGAACATTGTCATCGAGCAAGTTGGAAAATATGTGCGCGTCTACGGTTATAGCGGCATGTTGGTAAACTGGGATGGACATGATGGCGTGTACATACACATGCCTCGTAACCATAGGAACAAGACTTGTGGACTGTGTGGTAACTATAACCAGATCCCGGATGATGACTTTTTAACGCTTATTGGTCAGCGGGTAACATCTGTTGCAAGGTTTGCTAACAGCTGGAAGATGACCAGTGTGCAGGGCGACAGTTGCCCTAACGTGCCCGATATCAGGTCTCCTTGCTTAAGGCTTGCAGCAAATGAAATGCAAAAGGTAAGCATGCAAATATCGTTTTTATTGAAACATTCTTAGAATTAACATTCACTTGAACTAGATGTTCCCATACAAATCTAAAAATGCCCTTGTGCTATTAAGAAGCGCATAAACGTGTTACATTGGATTTTGATTTCGAAAAGTCAATTATCAAAAATCCATATCAGTTGGCAGTGCAGTCAATAATGCTTTCGGCTACAGCTGTTACACCATATTGTAATAATGTTTTGTTAAAGAAACACAAATTCCGGCTAATTTAGATGGTGCAGACAAAGGAAGACAGAGAAACAGGACAGAGCGAGGAAATTACTTATTAATCCTAACTTACTGCACCTACAGAGAACCGTCCAGCAATGCCTATGTACACCGGTACACATGCAAATAAACAATCAACGAGGCACTCACCTACGCGCACATGCCTAATACAGTAGAACTCCAACACATCGAAGTGCAAATTTAGGATGTTGAACTTTTTTTCTTTGTATTTTGTTTATTGGTAATGAACCTACCTGTTACCACAGGTTCGCCAAATCTGCAAGGTGCTTCTGGATCCGCCCTTCTCAAACTGCCATTCTGTGCTGGATCCAAGTGACTTTATCAAAGCTTGTCAAGAGCACCTTTGTATGTGTAGCCATGGTAACGTCACTAATGATACCGACTGCCTATGTGCTCCCCTTACCCAGTACAGCAGGGCTTGTGCCCGCAACAACGCGCTTATAACCTGGCGCAGGAGCGATTTCTGTCGTAAGTACTTCAATTATTTATTTATTTATTTATTTCACCAATTTTTATTTAGCTCAGCTGTGACTCCTCCTACGAGGAATCTTTGATGGGTACAGTCAGAGAAACTCAATACACCACAATACACCACAATACAACACAGTACAATATAACATTAACTTAAAAATTAATCAAGAAGACAAAGGAAAGATGGGTATTTGAGGTTTTAATTTAAAACTGGATTTGATTTGAATACTGACTCATTAAAACTTGGGGGACAGCACCCAACTGAGTAACAAGTCTATGATAAAAGGAGAGTGTGTGCTAAGTTGGGGAAGTAGAGATTTAACTAAAAGTTTGGGAAGCTACGTTCCTGGGTATGAAGTGCAATGCGAGAACGTAGTTCAACTGGATTGCTACTCTTTGAACAATCCATGTAGCTTCAACGAAAGCAGTAGCCAAACCTAAATATATGCTTATCAGTGCTCAGCGGCCAAACCTTACTGGTTACCCCCTCACTTACATGTTGATCTGCCGCAAATTACCATCTTAGTTTCCTACGACCAGCTCCCATCTGGCCTTGTAGCTCAGTTGGTAGAGCAACGGTGATATGTTCCGGAGGTCGTGGGTTCGAACCCCACCGGGGTCAGAGATTTTTTCTCTTTCTCCGTGTGGGTCCATTTTCTATCTAGGGCTAACGCTCAGTAGGTATTATTTGGGATTATTTGAGAGCACTATAACTTACTACAACTAAACCTAAAAATATGGGTTCAGCTGAGTCTACTTGCGTTATGTCATAGAGTACGGTTCTTGCTGACGTGAAAACATACATATACGAAACCGGCAATACGCTTGTTAACTGTAACAAAGATATAAGTTTTGAATGAAATTTTAAACGCACAGTATAGTTTTCAAATGAAAAGTAGTAAAACAATCAAATAATAGCTTGTTTGGTAGTCCAGTAATCAAAAGTAAATGATGATGGTCGTCGATCGATGCCACGAAGACTGTCCTCATGTGCCACACAAGAAGGGCCGTCCTTGCATGAAAGTTTTCAAAGTGGGAAAGTCGATGCACAGTGGTATTCGAGGGGATCAGAGACTTCCTCGGCGGCAATGGATGACTACGACATCTAGAGTGCCTAGTCGTGTCCTTGACGCTTGCTGTATATTCGTTTTAGAAAACAAAGTGAATGATCACAAATAAGTGAGTTAATATATCTTAAGTATGTCTGAAAGTGTGTAAGGGTGAGTGTATGCCTTGAGGTCCATACATATACCGTATACGTTTTCATGTGTGTCTCTAATTGCTTAGTTGTTTTTTCCTGTTTCTTCAATATTTGTTTATTTATCCAAACAGCTTTTACTCTAGGTACACATAACACCATAATAGCAATTTAATTTTCTTGAAACAATGACAACTGATTTTCAGCGGTTTCTTGTCCCTCGCAAATGGCATTCACCGAGTGCGGATCGGCTTGTCCACGAACTTGTAGTATGAGAGGAAGAAGTTACGTTTGTCATGCACAGTGCTTGGATGGATGTCAATGCACGGATGGCGAGTTTTTAGATGGTCAGCAGTGTGTCCCAAAAATTTTGTGTCCTTGCGAGCACAATCGAAAGAAGTATTTACCTAACAGTGTTCTAAAGCGAGATTGCAATGACTGGTAAGGTCACTTTTCCTTTTTTGCTGTAACTACTAATACAAACAAACTTTAAGTAAAAGAATAAGCATTATGTGATTAACTTAAACGCTCTGTACTTCTTACTGACGACTAGGAATATTTTCCTGCTTTTGATTTAAAGCCCGTGACCGAAGAAAGGTTTGAAAGATGCTGCCACGGTAGCCTGTACTCGGGCGTTCAACCTTGTTGCAAAGTTTTCTTGCTAGCGAAGCAAGCTTTTGCAATCATTATCTCGCATCTTTAATTAAAGAAACCCTAAGTAAAGTAAACTTCGCATTTATGATTCCAAGTCCCAACCTGGATTGTTCTTACGTTTTTCTTAATTTTTAGCCAAATTTAAGCCTCGCTGCAATTGTGTTGTTCTTAAAAAGTTGTTCTTATAAAAAAGGCATGTATCATAATTGCAGAACACTAATTTGCAATGTCGTCTTCCTTATAAATAAGAACTATATTGGAAAAGTCCAAGTCAGTACCATGTGAAGATTTGCTAATGTTAGCGAAAACACCCAGCCTCTTGCAAAGACGAACTTTTCAATCTCTAGTACTTTTATATAAATGCATATTCTGTAATGGTCCATCCTACATAAAATATATGTTTGAACTCCGACAATCAGTATATAATCTTAGAGGCAATGGGCCAATCCTTTGTCAGCCGAAATTTAACCTATCTTGGAAAAAACAGACATTTTCTTACAAATTTGTAATGTTAAGAAACAGACTGCCTTCGTCTGTCCGTTTATCTTCAAGTCTTAGTGATTTTAAATCTAAACTACGTAGTATCATCTTTTTCTTTTTATTATTATTATTATTATTATTATAAATAAGTCTTAACTCAGTTTTGTATTATGTTTTAATTGTTTTACTCTAGTGTTTGTATGAACGGACGATGGACTTGCACGACCGATGTCTGTCCAGGTTTGTAAGCCAAGTTTTTTATTTTTTTTATAGGTTTCTTCCCACAACTAGCATTACTTTGTGTTTTACATTAAGGGACAACTAGTTTCCCGATTAAACTGCAGAAAAAGATTTGAAAGAGAATCCAGTTTCTTACGTATGCATTTAAACGCCTTTTCCACATATCGTTGTTGGTATTGTTACACTTCTCCCTCTTACTTTTGTCTTTTTCTTAAAAAGTGCTCTTTCTGAGTCTTTTAGTCGCAAGAAAGTAAGAAAGAAGCATAGTTTGTAACATTCAAATATTGGATCTTGCATCAACAGTACCATAGAGGCTTTCAGTTCTTCTAATGCAGAACTAAAGATACTTTCTAGCTAGACAAGCAGATGGATGATGGACTGATGGAGCGCTGTAATATGATTCTCCTTTTTTTTACTTTGTTAAGGGGTTTTTGAGAGAGGGGGAAGATAGGACGGTAATGTTTTCGACGTACACTCTCTATTAACATAATATAGTACGAATCTAACTTCAAGATTCAAAAAGAAAGTGTCCAAAAAGCATGGCACAATCATGATCAAAGCCAATCCCTGCTACGATACTTTGCTCATCGAGATCGATAACATCAAACAATGGGCAATAATCAATCGCATGTTTCTGAATTTTACAAAGACCTGGGAAATGGTCGTACACGGTAACGTTACCACCAGTTATCCGGTGCCAGTCCCTACTATCACCCGCAAATCATGGCTGAAACTCTTAGGGGTTATCTTCCAGGAGAATCCAACAAATTGGA
>JAOBRG010383695.1:0-10997 GCA_027574985.1 Umimayanthus nakama | reverse complement strand
CCCCCCCCCCCCCCCAGAGATTTGACAGTGTGACTATAACACTCTTAAAAGTGTCAGCTCTGCCAACCCCCCCCCCAGTAATAAGAGAAAATATAACAGCACTGCCCCCCAGCTCAAAAATGGCTAGGTATGGCACTGGGTATAGACAAATACTTATAACGGTTTGCATCAATATCTGATGACTGACACAAAATTTGATAACATTTGCATCTTGCATGTACCTTGGTAGAAAATTAACAATTTTAATTGTCCAAGAGTCAAAGACAGCATGCATTTCAATGAAGCTGAAGGTTAATACATGTTTAAATGTTTTCTTAATACTTGGGGTATCTTACTATCCAAGTATAAAACTAGGTATATCTAAACTTTGCACGCAGAAAAAGTGAGTAGAGTGCATTCATGCATACTGTGCACATTATTTAATTTTGAAAAAATCATAATTGTCAACAAACATGCGAAACATTTGAGTTGTTTGTATTATTCAAATTGTGCAAGTATTAATGCAGTATTGAATGACGCTATTTTTGACAAATGGCAAGATGAGACACTGCTAACTTAAAACAAAAGTTTTACTAGTCAACTTTGTTCTTAGATATGTTAAATTACGACAATTATTCAGTTAACTTACACAAAATACAATTATGTCTTAATCCCAAAAGAGCTATGGAAAAGAAATGCCCCTAGCTGCAAAAACATGACAGAAGGAAGTCTTCCATTACCAAGTCACATAATAAAACCAGTTCCTGTTAATGACAAAAATGCAGGTAAAATTCTCTCAGTTAAGATCAAGTTTGATTCTACGGTGGAGGAATAATCACTTGTCGTCGTCCTCTTTCTTTCCGTGTTTGAGAATACGAGTAAAACTAATGTAATCCAAAAAGTTCTCTTTATCGATGGGTGCATCGCGAAGGACATCGTCCACTTGGTCATCCGTCCACCTATCGCCCATAGTCGTCATGGCCTCTCTGAACGAATCTTCTGTAAGCTTACCAGCACCTTCCCCATCGAAGCAAGCAAAGGCGTTTCGGATAACATCTTCAGGATCGGTTCCGTTCAGCTTCTCTCCAAACAGTGTAAGGAACATGGTAAAATTGATCGGACCGGGAGACTCTTTCATCATATCTTCCAAGTAGTCATCAGTTGGGTCCTTTCCTAGGGATGCCAACATATCGTGTAAATCTTCTTTATCAATAAAACCATCGTGATTCTGGTCGATCATGTTGAATGCCTCTTTGAACTCCTGAATTTGGGTTTGGTCGAATTGTGCGAACACATTTGAAGTCGCCCTGTGAGCTCGCTTTTTCGTTTGTTTCTTGGTTTTTACACGACTTGCCATCTCGTTGTTAGAATAGCGTTCCTACAGTATGCAAATCCTTGACAAGACGGGATATTCTGCGAGAAACCAGTCAGCAGATGCACTCCGCTATAAATCCCTTCTTCACCCAAAGTTTGAGCTTGGAAGGAAGCTTCCAAATATTTGCGACATCACGTACGTACCCGGATGTGAGGCCAGCCCTCGGTCCCATTCTCCTGCGATGTTTGGCATCTTCCTCAGCCGGAAAACAACATTTCCTTTCATGGTAAAAACTCGTTTATGATGATATGACGGAATTGACATTCTCCCGGGTGCATGCTTCCTAAACTATGTTTTAGAAAGGAAACGGTTCAACATGCAAAAAACAACGAATGGCAAGCTCTCATTTTTCATTTTTCAGATTTTGGCATTTTAAAAGGAACAGATAGTTCATACCAAAATTGCAAAAAGCAGCGAGGTCATCTCAACCAGTGGCAGTGGCAGTGTATTATTTTTACCATCGAATGATTTTGGCTGTGCAATACACGCTTTTTTTTAATAAGAACTTTCTTTAGGAACAAAAATAATTTAGCCAAAAATTAAGAACAACGTAAAAACAATCCAGGCTGGGATTTGGAATCACAAATGAAAAGTTTATTCTATTATTTTCCAGAAATTCGACTGAATCGAACGTTGAAGTACTCCAAATGTTGAGATTGCGATTTGTTTGGCTTGGTGATCACAAGTTAGGTGTATTTGGAATATTTTAGGAGTTATTTCTTACTGTTGTTTTTTATGAAAACTTTTAAAAAAAGAAGAGCTTAAGAACAACTGAGGCTGAAATTTCCTAAAACATTAAGAACAATGAGGCTCGGCCGAAATTTGCTGGTTCTTATATAAAAAAGCGTGTAAAGCTGCCATGTGCATGTCTAGGCCTTTGCCTTCCTTTCTGTTATAAAAAGTAATTTAATAGGTAGTAATGCGAGGCTAAATAAAATCGATTCAATCATTATCACCGATGATGGCATCTCAATGTATCATCTTTTATTTAATCAATCTCGTTCCATACTGAGTTAGCTCTAATTGCTGATAAAACATTAAAGTGCCTATGAAATAAAACATTGGTATCGATTTTTATATGTTAGTTTAAAAGACCTTTCTAAAACTGAAAGAATGGCGTTTAAACTTTTTCAATAGCACTTTTAGTTCTTGAGATACTCATGTTTGAATATTTTGTTTGATGACGACACAAGTTACGTTCCTTGAATTATTTAGTAACAAAAGCACTTTTTTACAAACAATTTCAAGGCATTCAATAACATTTTAAGAACATTTGAAGGCGGAAATCCTCAAAATATCTAAGAGCATTCAGACTCGGCTCAGCCCCAAAATTAGACGTTCTTATAAAACTAAATAAGAGTGTACGGTGAAATCATAGCGGAAGATTGGATATTGCTACCCTTAACTGTTAATTACGGCCGAGCAACAATTTCCTTGCAATAAGGCAGCTCAACGGTGTGTGCTTCTGCAAATGACATACGCTCAACACTCCATTGCAAGCCTTCACAGCGGCAAAGGGCTGAGCCACATTATCTTTACCTTTAAGGGAACAACCTTTATGGAACACCCTGGCTGAGATTTTTTTCAGAAAAATGTAAGAGGTTTATTTAATCCTTGTACACACATTGAGATTTATATGAAAACAAAACTTGTCAGAGTTTAGGGATTGCCGGAAAATCGATTTAACGTCAAATTGACGTTAAGAGCTGACCCCCTCCCCCCCTCCCCCTCCCTTAACATCAGTCCTATATTTTCCTTTTAAACATAGTATAGAACGACAAGTGACCTGACAACTGACGATTCTCTTCAGTGACTGTCTCTTAAAATGGTCTTTTGAACAATGGAACAGCTCATCGAAATGCATCGACAAAGTTTACGTTAAACACGAAAACGTCATCTTTACATACAATCTGTCGATGTACACACTATTTGTATTCACAATCTTCGATCGAAAACGCGACTAATTTTACCTTTTTACCGTCGTTACTACCCTATCTATTACAAAATATGCTATTTCCACCACAGGAAAATTTTTGCTGCTAAACCGCACTCCAAGACCTACCAATACTAAAATGATAGTAACAGTAAGTTTGTTTTGGCGACAACTGCATTTGCATTTCTTGTTTAATTAAACATCAGTTGTTGCTTTTCCTTAACATTTCATTCTTTTTTTCTCATTTTTTACTTAACGTCAATCCCAAACCATGAGATCCCCCTCCCCTTTAACGTCAATTTACTGACGACGTTAAGCGTTATCAGATCGATTTTCCGACGGCCCCTTAGCTTGGTCATCGTCATCGGGCGCTGGAACAGTGATAAGTAAGCTCTTCACATTCGCGAACGCTATGTTGACAGTTTCAAACACATATTTTTGATAGTGCCGTTTTACATGTATTGTTCCGGGCAACTAATTCACTGTTTAAAAATATCAGGAAATAAGAACAATTTAAGAACAATTTCAGGCTGAAATCGCCAAAAAATTAAGAGTAGGGTACAGTTTTGCTTTGTATTTAAGTGGAAACTTTTAAATACAAAGAAATAACTTGCGCAAGACTTTGAATTGTTTTTATCTCCCCTCTTGAGTTTTTCGAGCAGCGGAAACTTGAAGAAACACAACACGCGCGGTTGAAACTGGTTTCTGCTTGGGACTACTGGCGTAGTTTAACCTGGTCTCTCGTGACTTATCCGCTTATGAAACAATAAAGCTATCATCAGTGCAATGAAAATCAGACGTCCAATTATGTTGTCATCTCATTTTACAACACGCCGGACACGCGACTTTCTATACCCTGCGAGCAGAGATCTCTCATGTCCCCAATGAGAGATTTCTGCTCGCAGGGTAGACTTTCTATAACAACTTTGAAAGATTTGTAACAGAACAAAAAGTATCAAGATTTTTCAAACAATTTAAAGCTAAACTGAAAAAACTTTAGATTTACTTTTGTTACATAGTTCCATAAGTTTTTGTTATCGTAAGTTCCATCTTTGCAAGTAATGCATGAATTTAAAATCATTATCATATTCTGATATTGCTGATAATATGGTAATCAATATTTTATAGTTCAGGCTCGACTGCGCTAGGTGACTGGAATATTTAGTTGAAAGATCAAAAGTTTGTAGCTTATAAGCCACCTTATCGATTAGCGATAAAACAAATTGATAACTGACACAGAAAATTTTCATAGTCTGGGATAAATATCAGAGCTTGTTTTCACAACGTGTTGTTGTACCGCGCCAAATCCAATAAGTGAAGAACATACATCTCTTTTTGGAAAAATATTGAATGCAAGTAAACCACAGCAATTTCTGAAGCTTCTTATTTCTAAAAACAGAAATATAAAAGTTGAACAAATTAAGAACTTTCAGCTTTGACAAAATATTACAGCAATGAGCCTGGGCTTCTTCGAAATTGATAAATGATTAATATCGTCTAGCGAGGCTGAATAAGTGTAACTTTTAGTTTGAGGATTTCAAAAAGCTTCAAACGCTCTTCAGTGGAGGGCTCAATTCTTAATTCTTATGAGTCACTGAAGCTCAGCTCTTGCTGAAGTTCTCAAAATCCCAATGATGTTTTTTTGTTGTTTTTATTACGCGGCAACGTGATAAAAACCAAGCATGCATGTTTAAACACTCAATGTGCGGGGGTGGTGTGGGGAAATATCCCACGGGCCGATCTCGTTCAGAAACAGGTTTATTCTGGTTTGATGTTTTTGAACGTTTTCTACGTAATGGACTGGTCTTTTCACGATGTTTTTTTTATAACATTCACCACATATCGATGATATGGAGTTAGCCGTCCAAAGCGCTAAGTTCTGTCAATTTCATGCTATCTTTTGTCGTATAAAATTATCTCTCAAATATTTCACAGCACGTACCCTTCCGGCCATTGTTCAATACATGGCAGTCCCATAACTGTAGGGATAACGTCTTTCGATACTATATAACTCAAATCAGTAAGATAACTCAATCAAGGTCCGTTGGCCTCAGGGTTCCCTAATTTCGAATCCGATTACCCTGGCCAAACTAGACCTTGCTTTTTGGTCATACACGCTTTCTTTCAGGAACCAGTACATTTTGGCCGAGAATCGTTGTTCTTAAGTTTTTGCACTGTTGGAGTTTAAATTGTTTTTATATTATTCTTGTTTCCTTCATGTCAATTATCGACGATTTTCAGTTCTTCAGTTTTTCCTCCTCCAACAGGAAAGGATGGAGAGAAATCCACTCAACTCGATCGAGTTGACCCAAGGAAAATTTTTGCTGCTAAACCGCACTCCAAGACCTACCAATACCACAAATTAAAGTACAGATGCACATTTTTTTCATAAAAAACCGTTACTACTCGAACGGCCTGGACACCAGTCAAAAATTAACCTGCGGGTAGAACCGACGGACAAAATTGAGACTCCGGACGGCAAGATTAAAAAAACAATTGCTCAAGTTGCAAGATCCCAGTTTCTTTTATGAAAACAAATGGATCAGAGCTGAATCAATGGTTTTTCTTGTTTTCTGAAGTTAGAGTGGACGATTACATGCGTCAAATATAAGCGGTAATTTGATCGTCACTTAACGCTTACCGTTGGACTACCCGGACGAAGCTCATGAAAACTGGTAGGTTATAGTATCGTAATCCTTATTAGTTGATACTGCTTTGTAGTTGCAGTATTTTGTGAATCACTGAATGTAAACTTGAATTCACCCGACTGTAACAAAATAATTAAGAATTTTCTAGAATGGAAAGTAACATTGGTACAAGAATTTGACGAAATCGTCCTACCTAGATTAGAGCAGATATACGTGTGCGCCAAAATCGGGCGTTTACGGTAGTGCCCCACAGGCCAGCGTTCAGCGGCCCAGTACGCTGCGGAAACTGAACGGCAAACAGAAGTATCGATGTGTACCCCTAACAATTTAAAAAACCTTGCGACGAAACCTTCCATTAACACACGGATACACTTCACAAAATACGCCTTGACCTGTTGCGGTAACAGTCTTATCAGTTTCGTTATTCACACAAACGAATATTTGAATCCAGCTGTTTCCACGCACGAAAATAATTATGAGAGTCCTGCATTTTACTCAGCATGCCTTCCGCTGACCTGAATACGAACCACCCGGCAGCAAAGCACTTGTGTAAGGGGTCGTCGGAAAATTGATTTGTTATATAACGCTTAGCCTCCAATTAACGTTAAAGCCTAACCCCCTGCCCCTTAGCGTCCACGTTGTTTCCCTTTCAAATGACAGAATACGCTATTAGTTACATTTCGCTACCTGGAAGCGTATTTATTTCTCCAAAACCAGGAAGTAAAGATCGAAAACATTCTACAAATCAATCGGGTACAGCAATATAAGCTTACCATGCTTGCGCTTAAAAAAGCTTGCTGTATTACGTACCTTGACGAGTTGTGAAGTGTCAATCGCTGTCTTTATAAATTGTTTTCCATTACAACTTCAAACTTTGAAACAGCCAGTAACCACAACGCCTTATCCTTCAAGAACGTTTTTATTCGTTTTCTTCTTGTTTCAAGAGTCCACCTCTACTAATCACCCCCCTCCCCTCGACTTCCATTGGATGTTAAGCGTTAGCAAATCAATTCTCCGACAGCTCCAAAAACTAAGTGATAGTTTAGGTTGAATCAAGCTCAGAAATTGGAGAAATTAAAGGTGCCATCACGCTTTGTTAATCTATTTTGAAATAACTGTCACTTAGCAGGCCAAGACAATCACAAATTGAGCTGGTTGTGTTAACTTCCATATTTATTAATACCGTATCTACAATATTCAGATTGCTGCAACTATTTCTCTTTATAGTTTTACATTTACAAACCTGTTAAATATCTTGCTTTTCAGTATTGAAATAGTGATACGCAAATAGGGAACAAAAAATTCACAAAGTAACAACCCGACTTAGTCAAGTCAGTCTCAGTCAGTACGCAACACAAAAACGTCAACCAATTTTTACACTTTTAAAAATAACACATCATTTTGATGCTTTAAAAAAGTAAAACTATTGGATTCATCGGAGAGACAAAGCCAAACGACTTCTTTTCCACCATAATTTTCAGTAGTTTAGATTAAATTTATACAAGTATTAAACATCTCTTTCTTTAAAACTAAGAATGTTTCTCAAAACTTGGTTCAGTACAAAGGGTCAGTGTTTCAGAATTGAGCTGAGGGCATGTGATTCGGCTGGTGCGTTGGTGAAGATGCTGCCAATAAACGCATGGGTTCCCCAGAGATGATGGCTGATCACTTTACAGCATCCAAGGTCGAGCACTTGGAACCCCAGATGATTGTATCGTTCATCTGTCTCGAACAACGTGCTATTTGTATGAGGCCCAAAGAACTGTCAAGATAAATTGGCAGACATGTTAAAAATGTACTTTCAGGTTCAAAACAAACGGGGGGAAAGACGTAAATTTTTTTAGTGATTTTGTGCAGACCCCCTGCATAATATTTAGACCCCCTCCCCGTTAATTAATTTCTTGAACTTCACGATGTATTGCAAAGAAGTTTATAAATATATCATAGAGACTTGACGTTTCGCTACTTCGTGTAATCGGCTCCACAATATACCAGAAAACCCGATGTTAAGCGCAGTTAACAAGTGTTTCACCATAATCTTATTTTCGTCTCTTTTCTTTTGTATTTTGTTTCCATCCCGTTTATTTTGACCCTACCCGCATTAAATGGTTTTTCAATATCCCCGAAGTCTCCCCCATTTAGTTTGACCCCTGTATTTATTATAAACCTTAGAATAGATTAACAACACGAAAACAATACAGCTGGACATTTGGCCAACATAACGCAAAGGATTGGTAGATGGTGGTTCCATAAACGTAGACCAAACAGTTTGGTGGCCTGACGCGCGCAGATGACGGACAGAGCCATTCCCTAGTATCTGGGCAAATTGGCCAAACATAACCCACAGTGAAATCGCAAGAAAAGGCTTGATTACTTCAATTTGCCACGGGAAATGTCTGTAGTAAAAAGCCATCCCCTCTATTGTCTGTTTGTTGTTTGTTCTGTCAGATCACCTATGGGTGGTCGATCAGCTAGTAACAAAAAATCTTGAGAAAAGAAAGCTACGCTGAGTCATGACACTGCCTATAGTTGGAATTAAGCGCTTTGTTCTGTTAACATTTTAATTCCCTAAGTAACAACATCAAAGATTGTGAAAGCATTTCGTTATTTAGTAAAAAGCTCAAGGAATTTCTTTTGTCTTTGTAAATTTTGACAACTTTGTTATTTGTCTGTTCTTGTGTAGTCCTTTCGTTTTATCCTTTCTTCTCTTTTTATAAAATAGATGATCGGCCGTTCCTGTTAGACATATTAGATCAGTCAGTTTATTTAGAGGGAGCTCATTCGCTATAAGCTTTCTGGTTTTTTTTTAGCTTCCTTGTCATTATTTACTTGGTTATCCTTAACTATTGTAAAGTATTATGTGCAATCAAATGGCAAAATAAAATGAATGAATGAATGAATGAATGAAACATCCTGTTTAAAGCTCTGAAACAGAGAACTGGAAACCATGCAGACTGACATATTAGCCAAGCAGGTTGTTCATAGAAATATTGTCTCAAACAGAAACATGTTCCATACCTCCAAATATTTTTTTTTCAGGTTTAACATTTGAAAATCTCCCATTACCTTTCCTTCCCTTCCCGGCCCCTCAAAAGCCTCAGCTCACCCTTATGTCCAAAATACTTATACATGTACAAAAAGCAGTTCCTCATGCAGGGTCTTTAAAACCAGCACAGTATTTAAGGTTACCGTTCACCTTGAGCGGTGTTTTTAGTTTTCTGAATGTAACTCTGTTAATATGCATCGGACACCCAAAAACCTATACATCAATGGAAAGCTTATGAAATTATCTAAGTGATGATGAAAATACTTCTTTAAAATTTTAGATTGTAAATAAATGCAAGCAACATAACTCAAACTATTTATTTAATTTCAAGACGACAATGTGCCTGTCAGTTTCAATTTCAACCATTTTTAATTTGTTTGTGAGATTTAGCACAATTTTTACTCTAATTCCGTCCTAGCGTTTTTTGATTGAAGTCGTATTTAATTTTCTACAGGCATTTATAGAAAAATCCCCATTTGCAGCATACAAAACTGCACCGTTTGAGTCATAAAAAAAATTGGAGCGGAATTTCAAAAATTGGCAGGATGGTTTTTGTCTTCTGCTATTATTTTATCAACTTGCCAAATTTGATGGCATGAAACCAAAAATTGAGGGAGCATTGATCTTTTACATATGCGTAGTTTGAGCTAAATCATGTCTCAAGAAATTCACGCCTAAAGTAAACTGCGCAAAATATAATTATACTTCTGATAAAAACTTTCGTTCGTCATACCTCGCAAACTACTAGACGTATTGAGAAACAGTTTTTTTTTTACTAGAAGTTCATTTCATGTATATTTTAAATCTGCGAAAGTCTCAATTTAAAAGTTTTGATCCATTCCAACATGAATGGTAACCTTAAAATTTGAGATTTACAAAGATCTTTGACAGGTACCAGTACTATCTTCCCTCCCTTCCCACTTAGTTTAACCTTACCCGACCTCATGTCCAAAACATCCATACTTACGGCAGTTCCTGATGCAGGGTCTATAAAATCAGCCCAGTATCCAGCTGCTTTCAGATTGCTACAGATTTCTTTTGCACTCTCAATGAACTGCTCAAATCAATC
Organism: Umimayanthus nakama; assembly: GCA_027574985.1. Taxonomy (NCBI): domain Eukaryota; kingdom Metazoa; phylum Cnidaria; class Anthozoa; order Zoantharia; family Parazoanthidae; genus Umimayanthus; species Umimayanthus nakama. Next base: position 947 of record JAOBRG010383695.1, on the reverse strand, counting down.
AAAAAGCACAAAACATGAGCAACAGGTTGTAGAATTACAGCACTGTACTGTATGCTATCTGAATTCTAAATTACTTTCAGAAGGTTTAGAATTACATCTTTCTTTTCTGAGAGTCCTCTGCACTCTCTGATAACAGAACCACATATAATTATCTAGTCTCTTTATGCATCACAGGAAACTTTAAAAAGACTTCATATTCAGGAGAAAGTCAAAATTTGAATTCATACAGATGTAAAAAAGATTTATACCAAGAATTCTGGAAGTATAAAATTCTAAATCACACATCACAGAAAAAGCATCTATAGGGGACCCTCTTTATTGATCTACCTGTACAGTGTTTACGATTGTGTGTGTTTCAGGTATTACAAGTAAATATCCCATTTTTCCCTGCTACTGCTCTTTGTCATTACCTCCACCCTTCACTCCCTTTCAACTCGTTGTCTTGTTTTTTATCAGGTAGTCGAAGCAACTTCTCCTGAGAAAACTTAACAATCACTAAACTTAAAGCTGAGCTGGCCTTCAGACAGAAAAATATCTACTGCGGTTTAGACAACTTACATTTCTCAGCAAGTTTTCTCTTTCATCCTCCACGTCAGGTGACCAAGTACTCATGTCAGTTTTGCTTCGTTGACTGATACTGATGGCTGTGAGCTGGCCAGGTTCAACCCCAATGTTTGGAAACAGCTCCATGAATCCTTTGTGGAGGAAAGCAGGACATTGCTGAATACTGCACTCTACAACCTTCATCTCTTCTTTTGTGGCAACCTGCTAAAAGTGAAAACATTATTTTTATTTTAGAACTAACTATAGAATATTAACCAACAGTCTAGTAAACGCCATTATTTATCTTGTTCAAATTGCATTTTTAGCCACAAAAAACATGCCCTTACAATGTATCTATTATTTAGAGGATGGACTTTGAAAACTGTTGCCTTTTATGGCTACAA
>JAOBRG010383684.1:0-10998 GCA_027574985.1 Umimayanthus nakama | reverse complement strand
CCCCCCCCCCCCCCCCCCAAAATGAAAACCATTTCAGGCTGCAGCACTCACCTGTGCCAGATGTACCCTGTTGAACTTGTGCCTGGCTATCAGTGGGAACAGCAACAGGCTGTAAAAGACAAACAATAACTTAATACAGAACATAAATAAACCTAATAATTCAACTGATACATTTCAAGATCTGTGCATCATACACTGTTCACAGTATCATTGAAACAGGTTTGATAAGAAACAATGATAAGACCAAAATTATGCAAGACTACAGGTAATGGCACTATTCCTGTACCTAAGTTATGACTTAAAGATGTTAAGACCATTCTAAAACTTTTTAAAGCCAAAAATCAAAAAATTTATGACAGAATTGTGATCAAAGCTCACAGCAATCCCAGCACAAAACCAGGAAAAGAATGGAAGACATAGCTTAAAAGTGTGCTTCAAAAGTAATGTTTTCAGAATTGCTTCAGATGTTTTCTATGACCTTGACAAAAATCTGTCATTATTCTTATCTCTGCGACTACATTCGTTGTGTCATGATAGACAGTGATCTGGAAATGTCACACCACACAAAACATCTGTTGACCTGATGCACTTTGAACTTCTTGACCAATGGGAATTTTACTTTGTCTGAGCTAAGCAAAAATGTTGATTGTGGGGCTTTTCATTCCTGAAGGCTCTCCTTTCTCCTCTCACTCTTCTCATTCCCCTCTCCTACCACTTTGCACAGTGACTCATTTTTTCTTTACCCAAACTAAATATTGTATACTCAAATCTGCACTTGAGGAAAGCTTGCACACAAGCCAAAGTGTGTTCTGTACACTAAAGACGACTCAAGGTTTCTTCTGCCTGCTGACAGCTTGAAATCACATGTGAAGCCATGAAAAATCAGAAATCTTGTGATTGGTTGTACACTCAGATCCTCTGAGCCCACATGAAAATTTGAGTATCATTAATGTACTACTGACACTAAATATTACTCAAGACTTTTTTTGCCTGCTTTTCATGCATCAAATGCATGAGGCAGCCACCTTGTGATCCTTGCCACCAGGCTCGGATAGCTCATTGACAACAACTGACAGCAAGTGTACACTGGTCATTATGTACCTTGGCACTGTCTGCGTAGTTTGGATCATACTTTTCCAACAGTTCCTTGGCTGTCTTGTATGTTTCTTTCTCCATAACCTCCTCAAGCTAAATGGGTAGAAGATAGTAGATAATCTGGTTTCAAGTTTTATGTAAACAACTTTTAAACCCCATTTGACCTGGGCTTTTTGACAGGTTCCTGGGCAGGGGGGTGGGGTGGATAAGGGAGAGTGCCAGCGACCTACATTATGTATAACTCTAAAACTATTAATGATATTGAAATGAAATTTGTTAGGATAGCAGTATTCTCCCCAGGATTTCACCAAGACCAAGGGGTGGTTCTACTTAATCCAAAATTGACAGTGGGCTACAGGGAGGGGGAACTTGTGTATTCTAAAGCTTTTACACTAAGTTTTAAGTGCTATGTTTGCAATGATTAAGTTTGCTTTTAAACCATGCTGCTGTTTTTGTTATAAAGTAAAATGAGTTTTTAAAAATACCAATCAACTTGTAACAGAATGCAGAAAGATAGGATTTAGAGATTGAAAAAGTTTTAGTAAAGACTGGTTTGTTTTCAGTAACATTTTGTATTTGACAAGCAAGTATTCGCCCAAGGCAAAGCAGTGTTATCTCTAAGCCAAGCAGCAGGTTAACAAGCCAAGCGGAAGGTATTTTGTGCCAAGCGGCCCCCTTGTCCAAAAGGCTCTAGGGAGAACACTGGGTTGTAGAGAACCATATGTATACTCATTAGTTTTGTGTAATTTAATTGGAAAATGATGTCATGATTACATCATACATGTAACTGTCGAAAGTCTTCAGTTGGTTTTTATGAGATCTTAAGATCAAAATTATGCAAAAAAGTCTACTAGAAAGTTTTCAGACTTGAAAAATTATAAAATAATCAATTCAAACTGACAATAAAACTTTTTTTCAACACAAACTAAATGGTATTGTAAAAAAATTGAGTTGTACAATTAAGTTGCATACAGTGTATCTTCAGTTAAAGCTTAAAGTTTAAACGGCCTCACAATACATGTAGCTCATACATTATATTGTTATGTTATTTTACTCAAATTCCTTGCATTCAACAACGCATGAGTTACTAAATCTGTTGCAGGTATGTTTCTGACATTCTCAAACGCAAATCTACCAGGAAAAGCTTTAAATTTTGACACAGTGCAAAGTACATGGCTGGTTTCTTGGATTTTGAAAAATGTATTGCACAATCTCTATGACGTCACAGATCATGTGAAAAGTCAACTAGATAGCAGAAATATCAGTTTATTGACTGTCAGACAAAAAAGAGCACTAGTTTTGAAAACATCATTAATTAAAAGAAAAAGCTAAGAAAAAGTCAAAACTTAACTAAACATTGTATCAAAATTTGGGTTGCCATGGCAACAAATGATACCCTTGACAGCATTTCTTTTCCGGATTCTTGTTCTCTAACAAATTTTTGTAAAAGTGGCAACTCATCATAGGTATTGACTATTGTCCAAGAGTTTGAAGTAATTAAAGTTTTCATCCTCACTCATCTAGCCGCCTACCACTTGTTTCTTTCTTGCTTTCAGTTCCTCAAGCTTTGTTTCTAAAAATAATGCAAAAACATCACAACATCAATAACAAAACATACATTTAATATATGTTTCAGTTTCAGATTTTCAAAATTCCCAAGAAAATGCATACTTTGGCTTTTATAAACAATGATTCATTAAACCAGCAAAAAATGAAACAGTATCTTCAAATGAAACAAACCGTATTTCACCATCCTGCTCACAAACACATAATGGAGGATTCGCTTCAGTCCATACACACTGCAGCAAAAACAAAAGACTTACTAAGTCACAGGTGAAAACAATAATAGACAATGTTTGATGTTTGAGTTATCTTTTTAATAAGACTATAATTATAATAATTAATATGTTTCTGTTGTTGCCTGAATAAAAATTATAGCTGCAGTTATACACCACTAAATAATGTAGTATTGCTTTTTGGTTGCCATCTTGTGGTTTTTAAACACTTGTCGAATGAATGGTTTTATTCGAAAACTGTAAAAATATTAAAAATTAAATTAAATTAAAATTTAAAAAAATGTATTCTTATAGTACTAGTGTTGAAGTAAATGATAATGTCATTGACTAAAGGTCAAAGGATTTACAGTATCCCTAATAGGGCTACAGGAACTGTAAGCCTCATTTTAATTTCTTTAAAGCTTTAGATTTTGGGTCTTAAAGTGTAAATAAAAAACCTAGGATAAATGAACAACAATTGATCTTCTAGTTGAGAGTATTAAGAGGAAGATCAAACACCTTTAAATTGAATAAGTTTCCTATATTTATCCTAGAAGATTAGTAAAGTGGGAATTCAAAATTGTCTGGAAAAAACTAACACGTCTATTTATTCTATTACCTATTGATTCATCTGCAGCTCAAATAGCTTCATATCATGATTCAGTAACTAAATAAATTAACCGTGCACTAGTATCTGTACAGGCATTGTATAAACAGCCATGCATAGCATTAGCAGAGAGTTTTGAGGTCTTGTTAAAAATGTCATTGCAATGCATTGTGTACATTTTGGAACAATCTAGTTACATTTAGTTAAGGTATATGTACCTAACTAGTATCATAATGTTAAATTATTTACTTACAAAAGTGGAAATATCAGAAGTGGTAATGATCGAATAATTCTGTCTTGCCATTGCTTTGGGAAATAATAAAAGTAGTAGATAACAGCAGCTGCTATATACAGCAGGATGGAGTAAATTATCAGTGAGCCAATGAATTTATTCCTCAGCTGCTCGTTCCGCATTTTGCTTGACACCAGAGCTTGGATATCCTGTAACATAAGATACAACATCATTAGTCAGAACCTGATGGTCGTATTCTAACTTTCTTGATAACCGAGAAAAATTATGTGCTGCTAAATTCTCCGTACTGGTATCCATATTTTCTTTTTAAACAGTTTGAGAGAACTTTTCTTTCCATATTGGATGGCTTGCAGTCAGTGATCAACAAAACTGAAGATGGTATTTTCAAAATTACCTTGAGCAGAAGATTTACATATTGAGTGCATGCCCTTTGTCAGAACAAAATTAACAAAAAGCTTTGTTCTAACTAAAGGAGCAACTGGAGAGTAACCCATTCTCCCCCTCCCTCCCCTCCAAAAAACCAAAGTTAAATAAATGTTGATGTTCTCAATTCATCTGCTGCAGAGGTTTCTATATACAAGGTATGTGCAGTAGTAAAATACTCTTAGGAGGAGGTATTCTGCAACCTAGCCTAGCAAAATAACTGTACTTACAAGTACATACAAGTTTGATTCTACACAATATGTATCGCAGCCTCCTACACCGCCTGAAGGCAACAATTTATCATGTACCAAATCACACAGTTTAAATGAAGCGAGTGCTAACAAAACTTAGTAATAACTTATAAATAAGAGAAGCCACTTTAAGGGTGACTACTTGTAGTGGTCATATTAAACTGATTGTAAGTTGGTTTTTGTAGGCCGGTTTACACTATGCCAGATTTACGGGACAGCATGGACAAAAATGGTGCGGGTGCCAAAAAAGGAGTTCGCTTCATTCGTTTATACTTCAATTTTTTACCCGTGCCGAACAACTTAATTATTTACAACTATCAAGAAAAGAAGGAACATAAGGAGAAATCACGAGGGAAATAAAAAACGACCTCACTTGTAAATAATTAAACTATTTGATCAGAGCATCAAATTACCATATTTCTGCAGCTGGTACATGAACCAAACTTAAACGTACATTCAGCAGAATCACTTCTACCCAGTGCACATGCATCCTTTGCTTCTGCATTGAAAAACTACTTTTGGGCTGTTTGCATTACCAAGACTATTTTAAATTGCATTGTATCTAAAATTTCTAAGAATTTCTTTTTATTCCAAGCTAAACTACTAGGTTTTCTACGCAACTTGATCTATTGGCAGTAGTTTCGTTGAACCTTCACACATGCAATGACTTGAGCCTCTGCCATCTTGATCAGTGGTGTAACATGAGTAACTTCAGGCGCTTGATGGAGTAGTGCTGACTAAAAGAGGAAAGACTCTTCCAAAAGTTATTGATTTGACTCTGATGAGCGTTTACACCACAGATTTCACTCAAGCTGCGCTGGTGTTTGCAGTGCCCTTACCAAATTTACCTGTGCTTGTACTACCTTTATAGGTGGTCCGAGCATGGGTAAAACTTTTGGTACGGCACGGATTATAAAAATTGGCTCTGGAAAGCAACTAACACTTAAAAATTTATCGGAGCCGAACTCTCTTTTTGGCACCCACACCATTTCTGTCCATGCCGTACCCACAATCAGCTGTAGTGTAAATGGGCCTTGTGTTAAGCCTGGTTTTCACAAGCTACGTAAGGAATGGAAGCACAAGCGGAAAAGCTCTTATGTCAGTTATGTCACCGTGAGAATGGGCTTAACGCAGCATAACAACGACGGAAGTTCAAGTCACTGTACATATTAGAGCATCAAGAGGACACAAATAAAGTATTTGTTGTTGTTGTTGAAGAACAAACACAAATATCAAACTCCTTTCCTTATGCTTCTGTCTGTGTTGTGTTCTGTTTTCACGGCGATGTATGTGACGGCAGCTCAACAGAAGCAGAACGGAGACGGAAGAAAAAGGAAATTTTCCGTTCCTTCCGTTAAGCTTATCCTTATGTCAACCCGATTTCACGGTGACATAAGAGTCTTACGCTTCCGCTTTCGTTCCTTACGTCACTTGTGAAAACCAGGCTCTTGAGTTAAAGGTTAAGTGTCTGCACTCATTTTTACAAAAGTTCACCAGCCAGTGACAGTGTATGCCCGTCAAATTGAAATAAAAGGGTAATTGGCTACGGCAAACTTACACTTCAGTTATATTCTTGATTGAATAAATATATTTATATTAAGTCTGATCGAATGAACCAACCTTTTCCAGTGATTCCAAGATCTCTCTTGATGTGTCTTTCTTCTGCAGAGAGCAAGTCAAGCCGATAAATGCGCTTTTGTAAAAATGTGACAAACTTACGAATAGAACTGAATTAGTTTTCTTTCCATCTAGATATTTTGCAACACAAAAATGAAATTAAAGTTAGACATGAAATGATGAATGAAAACGAAAGTTATAATGCAATGCAGACAAAAAATAATTTTAATCTACAACCAGATAGCAACCATAATTTTTGAATAACTCACCCGCCATCTGGAGAAAATAACTCCCATTTTCTTATTGATGTTCGGCTTCCTTGCTATCTCCTATCCATAATGCTCCAACAAACTGGTACAACCTTGTAATTGCAAAATCAAAATGACTTGCCCAACTATTAAAGTTTTGAGTCCTCAGTTTTTGTACAGCTGGCGCGAAAATGCAAACTGACCATGCGTTGGAAAAACGCTTAGAAAGAGACTGGAATCGAATGGTCCTGACACAGGCAGCCCAAGCATATACACATTTTTTGGTAAAGCTGTAAAACTTTGCCCAGGCTCAATGTTCTTATTTTTTTCAACTATTTGAGGCTCAAAATGTTCTTATTTTGTTCTTAATCAATTGCATTATATTCTTCTGTGGTTGAAAATCGACTTCAGAGGCGTTCTGGTGTTTATGTATGCCAAGTTTATAGTTCAAGAAAGTGTGTACATGCAAGACGCGTCATTTTAGTACATGTAAGATTTTGTGTATTTTACAGCAGATGACAGTACATGTAGTTGCTACAGTTGGAGTACACTAACTTGTATTAAAATAATGAATAATGTGTGATGCTCTGTGGAACGTTCATTTTGCTATTTTTTCCTTTTATAATATTTTTTTGTTTTTAGTTTTGGGCGATTTGAGCCTCACTGTTCTTATTAAGTGTGTTCTTAATAAAAAAAAATGTAATGCAAAACTTGCATCATATGCATAGAAGACTTTTCCTCCTAAAACACTCCAGAAAGGGGGGTACTCTCTAATATACTCGGATGATATGTATAATCGTCGTATTGTTTGGGGGTCGTTCTAGCGAAACCTATTAAAAACAAAGCCGCCGTTTGTTAGGGTATAAAAACTTTGAGTTATCATGGGGTACAGCTCTTTTGAATACGTTTCTTTAATAAACTCCGAATTTGTTGGTATTTTTTAGGTAAATTTTTGACCAGGTGGTATGTTTTAGGTGCGCAAGTTTTTATGGCTATTTATAGTATTTAGTATATTATTTATGGCTATTTATAGTATAACTAGTATTTTTAAAGTAGTTTTCTAGGATTTTCGACGCCATCCCCGACATCCTTTTTACCCAAGTCACCCAAAGTAAACACCTCTCTCCCTCGAACTGGAAAGACAGTAAGCCTGGTAGTATAAGCTTGGGTTGCCCGTGGTCTAGAAAGACGTAGCGAAGCAAGTGGAGGAACAAAGACTCCGGTGTTTAAATGGGGTGAAATGATTGACGATGGGCTTTTTGTTGTCGTTAGCGTATAAATGGGTAAAATATAAGCTTTAGGCGTACGTAGAGACGTCGAACTTTTAGCGTATGACCCGCATATAGGGTGCTAAAACGTTAAATTGGAGTGTTTTTCACAAAACGAGTTCAGTACTGAACCGTTAATGTAAGAATTGAAATCACTTTGACATACATTGTCCTAAGAAGAAAACATGTTACAGATCTTATATAAACATGTTGAATCGTATGTTTTATTTAGGGTCATAATAACAATCTTACAGGCCCGTAGGCAGGGGGGGGGGGGGTGCGCAAGAGCCAAAAAGGTCCGCCTGATGAGATAGTTAAAGATTTAAAATGATACTAAAATGACGCGATGATGGTAAAATTGACAAATTGAATAAATTTCCAGCAGTTCGAAGATCTCAAATTTCTAGTTTATTTCTGGGGGACCATCCCCCGGAACCCCAAAAACCGAAGCAGTGTCTAACCGTCTCGAACTAGGTAAGAAAGTCCCGATTTTACTTGAAAATCCTGAATACCAATCCGACTGGACTTCAGTCGGGGCAAAAATACCCCGATTTTGAAGAACAGCTGTCACAAGCCAACGGGTATGGAAATATATTTTTGTTAAATTATCAACAAACCGTTTAACTTGGATATCCAGGTCAATTCTGAGTTGAAGTCATGATGAATGACGCAGGAACTACAAATTAAAATCATATAAAAATGCTGGCCTGTTCGATAAGAGGGCTTTCTATTTTCCAAGCATTTCCATAACAAACATTTTGCTGCTAATTCTCGGATTCTTTTACACCGCGACCCTGCGAGACGCTTATGACCAATATTTTTCTCAGCGAGCTGACTCTAAATTCGCGAAATGCTTAAATGCGCAAAAGATAAAACTACATTTCGCACTTTTTGGTCCTTCGTACGAAACTAATATCGTATTTGCGAGCTTTAAAGGTGTGTGACATAAATTATCAATTTTGAAAATACAGCTGATGACAACGATCTTTTTGTCAAGTTTAAGAAAAAATAGACAATTTTAGGAAGCTTTTCGACACAGCTATCGACCCGAGAGTGCCGGAAAAGGCTTCTTTAGGCCTTCAGTTTTAAAATTTTTCTGGGGTGGCATGCCCCCAGACCCCCTAGCGCCTCACGCATTCGGTGCTTGTTAAAGTTTCCCATAACATTAAAGTTGTCTGGAATAGTTTGAGTGTCATAGTCCGTAGGTTGGACACTCAGCCCTGTACTACTTCGAACTGCTAACATAGCGATTTCTTCAAGCGTTAATTATTTGGTCCCGGATTGTGGCATCCCAATATAAAGTCACTGCAGTCCCTGGTCGTATGAAAATGACAGTATTTTATCGATTAAACGACAACCTCGAACAAACGCCACACTATGTCTAATAGCGGTACTGAGACTGAATGAACTCAAAACACGAGAAATTTGTATCATTTAGTAGCAGTCGTTTGCAATAAGTTATATGGATTTGTCGAATTTAAAAGTAAATGAGGGAAATTTGACTGAACGACGTTTCATCGCGTAGATACCAACACAGTGAAGAGAATGATTCCAGTGACTAAACCGACCATAAGCAGGGCTCCTCCCCTTTGGTCAGGGTTGAATTCTTGGACTTTTCCAGGTATTTATAAGGCCTATAGAGCTTTTCCAAGTACTTGGATTATGGGGAAAAGAGAGAGATACCCCCCTCTCGAACACAGCTTTATGCAAGCTAGTTTATATAATATACGATTTGTAGTGAACAAGGGAGATTGAAGTACACTGGAAGACTAGTTTGAAACAGACTGGTTTTTTTTTCTGCGTTGGTGAGTAAGCTAAAGATGGGTATGTATTGTGTGTTTTTCGCCTGTGAGATTTGATGTGTAGCTGATGTTTTGAGCGTTAGCCCTTCGACGGAGCAGATGTTGTTTCAGTCAATTTAGAAACAATTACTAAGCATACATACGGCAAGGTTAGAGCCGAGTTAGGCTGTTAATACAGCCTTTTAGTTTATTTATAAGATAGAGTTGAATTGCATTGAGTCTTCAGGCGCGGATCCAGGATTTTGAAATCGGGGGGTGAACTTTTTTAAGTGTGAACCAAAGTGTGTTTGTAGGCTCAAAATAAATAAATTGATTGATAGACTTTATCAATCATCGCTTATGCGCATTCTCCATGTCAAAAAAAGGCATTAGAGAAATCAAATGTTATTTAAATACTTGAGAGATATAATAAAAAAAGAAAGGGGGCTCAGAAAAGGGGGGTGAAAATTCACCCATTTCACCTCCCCTGGATCCGCCCCTGGTCTTTGTGAACGAAAATCATTGGATCGGTAACGACATTCTTCACTGAAAAAGGTAGCTTTTTTGAAATGGCAAATAAATTGAAGAGGACGGTGCAAAAACGGCCTATGTGACGATTTTGGACCACCCTTCACCCCGCAATGCTGCATTGGCCAAAGGAATCGTGTTTGGTAGCCAAGACATTGTTTATGTAATCCGAACAGAATTTCCATCCAAACATTAACAAGTGAGTTTACTTTTGACTAGAAGAAAAGCTTCCAAAATGCCCCAGTCAATCAGTCTCCACTTTGCCCGACAATCTCTCTGAAAGGAGATCTAAGCACCGAAATAGCCTCCGTTTGTTTCTCCACCTTTGAGGTCTGCATTCGCAGAGGAACCAACGACAAAGCAAAAGGAGATGTTAAATGTACTATATATTTCCATTTACGATATAACATTTAATAACCAAGGTTTAATGCCGCAAGTCCTTTTCTTTAATTTGTACAAAGTTACAAAACTGCAAATATATTCACAAATCATACTATAAAATTAATGCAAAAAATACTTAGCAGCCATGTTACTAAAAGTAAAATGCTGTAAACTCGAACATCACTTCCAGCTATTAAATCCTGCTTAAATGTAATTTCACAAACAGTAATCTACTGTCAGTGGGTTTTTTATAATGGATACCAGTCAGAATCTGGTCGCCATACCTATACAACAAAAAATAATAACATGAAGTAACACTGCATTATTCATATCAATTTTAGAAAAATAATTCTTATATAATTTTCTTGCAGTGCCAGGGTTAAAGAAGGAGCAACACCTTGAGCATTGCAGGCTGTTTTCGACTTTTTGTTCAAAATTTTTAGCGAATCTCTACAAAAAAACAAGTAGTTATCTTGGATTTTGAAAACAGCTGGCAAGTTTGAAAAAAATATTTGAGCCTTGACTGTGATCTAAATTCAGGATTTTCCTCAAGGAGCTTGAAATGATTTTGCAGCTCAAGAGGAGAATTTGGAGTGAATTATTAAAGGCTTTTATAACCCAACAACCAAATACCTTTTCGTATGTACATTGGTGCTGTAGTAAGCAGAAGATAGACAGTTATAAGCTTGATGGAAGCAAAAAGGTTAATTGTATCACATATGATTCCCCCTTGTTCCATCTGAGGGGGCAACTTGACTTGCCTTTAGTGGA
>JAOBRG010383673.1:0-10998 GCA_027574985.1 Umimayanthus nakama | reverse complement strand
GGAAATTGACACTCACGGGTGTCAAAACAGAGAAGATGTCTCACCCCAGGCAGCAACATACATGTGTCCATTTTGTTCAGTAGGCTTCCTTAGCACAACCGTGCATGTCTGGGGGGGGGGGGAGAAGGTTATATTTGACTAGTGCTTTATAAGAGGGGGATCCTAATTAATCTTAAGGTTAAAAACTTGCATTGTCTTATTATGGTCAATGTATATACAATAAATAATGGTTACAGAATATAACCATAATTTATACAATCTTTTATATCGTTTATAAGTATCTCCTATCTTGAACAAACATGTACATACAGTACAGTACAGATCACTGTCCATTCCATGAAGACTGTGAAATTGCCAAATTGTTAATTAAAACTAACTTAGTATGATGGAAATGGTATAATTGCACTTAAGAATACAGATCATGAACAATTAAATTTGTTATGGTGTGTCAGAGTTTAGCCCCATAAACTTTACAGGGGGTCTTCCTTTCTATCGTTAGTCAAAAGCAACTGAGCGTAGAGTTTGGTATACAAAAGTTCTGAAAATAAGATGAAGAAGAGACTAAGTCATTTAAACTGACACTGTTTGGTTTATCAAAAACCCTAAACTCCTTGTTTGACCTACAGGTTTGACTACAGCGTAGTGCATGGGCATACTCGATAAAAAAATTTACATGCAATGGTGGCAGATAGATCCCAGATCTTCCACTTTCACTTCAAGTGGGTTTAAAAAAGATTAGCTCTTGTAGCACCAGGTAATTACTAAGTAAAAACATAAAATTAAAGCAATTTATAGTACAGCTGTACTTACCACTGTCAAATAGGCTCAATTCTGAAAGAGGGCACAAAAGCTGCATTAGTTTATTTATGACTGTATAATTTCACCTTACATGTACAATCCATACAACTTTTAACACTAAAGTCCCAATTAAGTTGTTTACCAATTTTGTTTACATTGATGGTAATGTGTTATTTTCTTTTCTTTTATGGTATGAAAAAATTGGTGAAAATCTTGATGTCACAAGAATTCAAAGTGATGGCATGAAAATTATTTATTTGGATGTCAATATCTAGGCTTTTTAATTAAACAAGTTTGTCACATGGCTTTTTCTCTTCATACTCTCATGCTCAAAATAACTGGTGGGTCAAACTAAGCAAGGGGCTTCAAGGTCTTTGAAAATTATTATATGGGGGGGTCAAAATAAATGGGGGCTGGGGAACTGAATATAAAGGAGACAGGACAAAAAAAGGATTATCCTTATTAAATAAGCACTTTATTAACCTGGCTCAACAGCATTATTTCAGGTACATTGTGGAGCCACTTACTTCTTTGTATTCCCCCGTGAAATTAAAAAAAAAATAAATGAGGGGGGGGGGGTCAAAATAAGCTGCAGGGGGATCTTCAAAAATCACAAAAAATAAACATCCTCCCATTTGTTTTGAGCATGAGAGTATATTAGGTTCCTGACCATCATTGTCGATCAAGTTGACAACTTTTCTTGCTATTCACTTTTATTTATTTTTTAAGCAAATATCAAGTGTTGCTCAGCTTCTGCAACATACAGTAATAAAAACTATGAAAATTTCAAGAATGATCACAGCTTGACCATTAAAGTTGTATAGTCAAAACCTTGATTTTTTGGAATCACAATATTTTTCACAAAAAGGTATGTTAATATCCTGTCTGTCCTATGCTATTATTATATTGAAATATTAATTTTTGTAACAGAAATTCAACCTTTTGGGATGAAAAAATTTAATATGCAAGCACTAAATTAAAAGAGTGAGTTTTAATTTATTGGCACTGGTCCTGCATCTGTCGAAAATTTAAAAATACAATATTTTCTGCTTTTTGAGATCATACAGTCATGTATTCCAACCATGCATAGTGTAAAATTAATTTTTTCATGCTAAACAAAATATATGGAAACGGCATCAAAGTCATGACAGTTTGTCAAGGCAATTTAAGTTTCAGAAAGAAAGAAACAAATTAATTATAAGAATCAACAAAAAAATGCAAAATAGAAAAGTAGATAAAAGTGAGGATCGGAAAAAAATGTGTGGTATATGTGAGGCTGGAAATGTCTGGCAAAAAGTTGGAAGTTTCAAGTGGAACAAAATAGTAAACTATAGAAAATGTTGGCTATGATAATAGACACATGTATGTATTTATGATGTACACAATGTTTAGTACTGACCACACAGGATACACCTGTACAAGTAATACCCAGGCCGATAAGGGCATCAATTGGTGCTCATTGAAAAATCCAACTAACAATCCCCTAAAAAATAACTACAACAACATTCAGATTTTGCTACCCAAAAAAATACCTCACGATTTCAAAACACCCAAAAAACTACAGCCCATTCACAGCAGTCTGGGCTTGAGAGATCAGTTTAAAATTGGGACAACATCTAAATTGGATCTAAATCTGCATCAGGATTATCCCCCAAAAAAGTAGAATTTTTACATTGTAAGCAGTTCATTCTTACCCAAGAAAACCCCTTGAAATACGGTACCTCAAATTTCAGCCCCTTAAAATACTAGATCGAAATTAGTTTTAACCCCTAAAAATACTAGATTTTTCACATAAGTTGCAGCCCCTAAAAATACCACTAAGACCTTAAATTACAGCCCTGCCCCTGTTCCTTCTAAGATAGTCAAATGCCCAGGAGGTGAGTGCTTTGGATAATCCACCCACAACTAATGTACAGGGAAGTGCTTGCCGCTGCATTCTTCCGACCCTCAGGGAAAGACAACAAAAGCTTTGCGATAAACCTTTTAGTGAAGTAGTTGGCAACCCAGAACACAAACTCCACAAAATTTTACCATCAAGAAACAAATACATACATGTCAAATTGATCTTGGGGCAAAGCGGGTTTTCAATGTAAATTTTAATACCCTGGGACTCATCGATAATCCCGGGAAGGAGTTGGTACATGTACTGGCTGGCATGCCACAGTAGCGTGAACTGATGGTAAAACAATTATAATAATTATAGTACTTAATACAATTATAGTATCAACAATAAATTGTTACAACATCAATAGTTCAATAACAACAAATTATAATAACTTACTTGATAACAATGAAAATGATGAAAATGAAACTCTAAAACCATTTCCCTCATTGGAGGAGTCAGAATGGAACTTGATTCGCATACAATTATCTCCAGAGAACATGTTATGTGGCATGGAGATCATGTTGTCTGAGCAATATCTTCCAATAGATTTACGGCTACAACCAATGAATATTTCAACATAATCTGATGAAGAACAAGATGGCATGGAGCCTTTAACATCAAACTTGGTCCACACAAGTTTTACTCCCCTGCCTGAGGGGACAATGACGTCATAAGTACAGTCCATGTTCTTGCCATAAGAGCTTAATGAGCTAGATGTAGGCATTTCTATAGTTCCTGATGACAGCCCAGAGTATGACGTTTTGCCACAGCCTGTAATAAAAAGTAGTTAATTATTTTTACAGAAAGGTTAGTTAATGTTCAAAGCCTTTACCTTAGATTTAGTAAATTTGATAGTACAAAATAATGTAGCACAGCTGTAAGCTAGTATGTGTTCCAAAATATATATACATGTGTTAAATTGTTTCCAGGTGATACGCAATGTGCATGTTTCAATGGCCTTTCACCAAATCAATACACTATTAATAACTTATAAGTTACCTGTACTACAAATACATAACTATATATGCTTCCCGGCATATGCAAAAACTCTTATTGAAACATGTATAACTGTTCACTTATGCAAACTCACAAACTTAGTCTAGCATATAAGGCAGTGCACTCTTTGTATCTATCACACCTGAAGAGAGAGGGAAATTATATATACATATATAAACACTATGTACTGTAGAGAATGTAACTTGTACACAAAACTTCTGTGGGCAATGTCAAAACTATGTAATTTATTCATGATTAAATTTACATTGGTACAATAAATATATATTATATAATTAATATCATATAGCTCAAGATCCCATTTTACAAATATATTGTTACACTCTAATGTAAGTAAGATGTTTAGATCCCACTTTTTGAATATACCTACTAGTACAAAAATCCATAAATAAACAATAAGGTTTGTTATTACATGGCTGACTGATTTTGCGAGCTGCGATTGGCCAACTCCAGGTCTGTAAGAAGCCATTCGAACCTCTTGCTCTGATCTCCTTTTCAAAAACAGATTAAACAGCAAAGCCATATAATAAACATCTTATCAGTCTCATTTGCTCAGTCTGTACAGCAAGTTATGATCCTCATTTTTCCCTCCCTTGTTTTCATGGCCCACTTGCTTGGCACTTGGGCCATAAAAGGAAGGAAAAAACTCAATCCATAATTTGCTGTACGAACCTCGCACTAGGCTAATATGAGGTATGTATTGCTGCAGCAGTAAGAGGCGCTAGCTTTCAAAGATAGCACTGACTATTTCTTTTGAAGAAGAATTGCATTACTGTATTTGTTTAACAGTTATCTATTCTTAATAGTTACATGCAATTTCTCATTGTTTTCTGTATTTTACACTTACTGAAACTTACTATACACTCATGTAATATAAATACTTTTTAAAATAGTCAGCTTTGGTGAACCGTTTGACAAATGCATGATTGTACTTACTTGCAGCATAAGCCAAACGCTGTTGTGATAACCCTGCATGGAAAAAAAGTTTAAACAATAGCCACATAACATAAAAATTATAGTTACCGTAGTATATATATATGTATATACCTAGCTGAAGGCCTTGTTTACATGACACAAACGAACCCGGGGTTAAAAGTAAGAACTTATCTGGGTTGTGTCTACCTGGCACTTTTCTAAGTGAACCTGAATGAAACCCGGTTAGCGATGTTTACACAACAAACTAACCTGGGTTAGCCATGTTTACACAGCAGAAACTAACCTGGGTTTGTTTTAACCCAGATCAGCCCCGGGTTAGTTTGTGCCATGTAAACAGGGCTTAAATATTACTAGTTTTTAAGTACTGTCTTTTGAGTTGCCAAGAAAGACTGGGTCTGGAAAGGGTTCCTTACCCGCATTCCTGCTCCTTTTTCAGAGAATCTGGCCACAACTCACTTCCTTTTAATATTGCTTGAATCCAACATCCCGCTCCCAATTTCAATTGGCGACTCAGGACTGCTTCCCAGGATCACTCAAATCCCTTATCACACACCATTTTTAGTGAAACCCTGAATCCCGAGAATACCATTCCAGATCCTGATGAAGTATAGTCTACATCCATTCAAAACAGAGGTTCAAACTGCGAACTACTGCATTGATTACATGTTGCGGGAGGAGGGGGGTTAAGATTTCCCCCACAGTGGGCAACAACTGGTACTATTCTTGACTACTTCATGTAGGCTAGTACTACTGTAGCTGCATCTGTAACTGCAGCAACTAAATCAAAACGTCTTCGTAACTCCAATTTTAGCTTGTATATAGGGATGACATTGAGTTCAACCAATCCAAAAGCTGATGAAAGTATGTTCAAAGTGTGATAAGCCGTTACAAAACGTTCGGAACTAGTTCGACTGTGTGTTTCCCCCGGGTGTTTCCCCTTCCGTGCAACAAATTGATGCAGCAATGCAGTGTAAATTTTAGTAAATCTATAGTCTTTCAGAAGAACTTTTCTTGAGCAGCTACTTGGTATCATTGTTTTAACAGTCACATGTATTCTACATGCCGTTCAAAATTGCGGTTTTCCTCTGAAGCTTAAAAATTATTCCAAGTTGTCCGTGAACTAGCCGTGGCAAATTGTCAGCGATGTGCATGATTTTAAAACAAGCTTTCTCTGCCGGCTGCCTGAAAGACGCTCAAAGAAATATCGATTATCAACTACTCGCAGCTTTGACTGTGCCATCATTGCCTTCCACAAATATTGAAATAAAACTAATCCTTAAAAGCTTTGAGATTCACTTACCTTGAACCAGAATCAGAATTAAAACAAAGAATCGATCCATATTCCAGAATATACACCGTTTGAATCCGCTGTGACTGTTTGTACTTTGTTTGACTTCGATTCACTCGGTAAGACGCATCTATGTGGCTAAAAGGGAAATGCCTCTGTTTGTCAGATACTTTCAGTTCGTTCGATTAACTAGATTACCCTTTAACAAATGCAGGACTTCAAAGCTTCAAGATCATTTAGCAACAGTGAACACACACTGAAGCAGCGAAATTGTCACCCACTCCAGATCCTCGATCGTGCACACAATTTTATCCATTATTGATCACCAAGTCCAGGGGGGCGCAAAGCATTTCCTCTCCCTCCCCCTACCTTTAAATAAAAATATGGGTTTGTGGCCCGTTGGTTGACAAAACTGTTGTAATATGTAATTTATGTACGAAAAACAATTTTCGGACGAGCCCTGTTCAAATAATGGTATAAGGCCCTGCAATTGGAAAGGAATATTATGGCTTGTAAAAGCTCGCGTAACTTGTTCGAAATTCACGAAGCTCCTCGCAGTTGAGGATTGTTGCCCCCCGGCCCCCGTCAAGATGACGTTGGTTGGCAGGTTACGAAATGTGCCAAAATAGCCTTCCCACAGTTCCCGGGTTTTTAATACGCAAGGGAAATGAATATTAAAAATGCTCATTTCGTATTGCCTGTATCCCGATTCGTCCAAAATTTCCCTATACAAAACATGACTCATCTTCCACCGTGGTTTGAAAATATTAAAGACAATAAACTGTAAGTGGAACAATACACTTTCTCCCTCTCCCTATTATAATTGTTTGCATACATTATTAGATTATTACTTATCTGTTATAATCTTTGTTCAAATTGCGCGCATAAAGTTTCACAAAAACACACATCTGTGACCTGGTGCAAAACGTATGCGCAACAGTTGATGTTAAAAGTTTTTATTTGAATCAAAAACTGTTCCAGGGCAAGCTCAACATTTCTTACTTTTGCTCTTTACTGATCAGTTAAGGGTTGTGTCCATTTTTCTCATCATTTTCAAAGCAAAAGCGTACGCTTTTTCCAAACCCCATACCGCGTACGCAATACAATCCATGTTTTCCTATATAAGTGGCTATACTGAGGGCCGTATAATATAAGTCAAGCAAAATGTTCCTGGGGCTGTGCTTCACTGTGCTACTGTATCAAGACTTGGCGCGGACAAAGAAGGGAAGAGATGAAAACGTTTTTACAAGATACATTGAAGAGTATATGTAACTTAAATCACACAGCATATTTTTTAAAATGTCTGGGTTATCATCACCCATTAAAAACGTGATCAGCATTGATGATCTAACCGGAAGGACGGGGCAGACCGGGAACTAGTTACGTTAAGATCAGAGACGTCAATTTCGGGGGTGTATAAACGTTGAGTACGTTAGATCATCAATGTTGATCACATTCTGATGGGTATAGATAAACCCTAAATTTGTAAAGAAAATCAATTGCAAATCCCAGACAAAGCCTGAAGTAGTAGACGAAATGAAACTCGTTTTTAAATCTTTTAAAACTGTTCGTTAATCCTTGTACACACTGAGATTTAAAACTATTTACAAATCTTTGATATATATCAGTATGAAAATTCTCGATATATAAACTAGTTTCGTCTTACGACCTCTTCAGTTGGTGGTGTTCTAATTACAGTGAGACAGTATGTTAGTACTACATGGAGTGCGTAATTTACATCGACAAACCGAAGAGGTCGTAAGAAGAAACTGGTTTTTATGTTTTAGCAAGTCTTTACTGGCTTCAATCGATGCAATTTCAAGAAGATTAGACATAATAAACCAATGAAAAAGTCAAATATCGATTTCTTCCACGAGAAACGTCATTGTGACGTTTCTCTGACCCCCTCCCCCCCACCCCCAGTGAGAAACGTCACGCTATTAAAGTTATCGATATTTGGCTTGCCTCAGTTGAACTCAAGAGATGCCAAGGTTGAAGAATTGCTGGGCGTGTGCTATCTTTTGGGGGTCCGGGGGAATGCGCCCCCCCCCCCCCCCCCCCCCCCAAGGGAAATTTGAAAACTAATTTTCACGAGATGCGATTTCCTGCTTTTTTAGTAAGCGAATTTGGTGCCAAATCAGGAACTTGCTGTCCAGGCTGTGGCCTCGTTTCAGATTTGGATGATCATTCGCATAAACTAGTCGGCCCAGGCAAAAACAGGACCGATTTCGCGAGTTGCGCAAGGAGTTAGGTCGCGGGGTTAACGTACTAGACTTATTCTATTTAGTGTTCGGAAACAAAAGGAAAAAGAGGGTTAGACAGAATAGCAGGTCTGAGGCGTGTGAATCAAACTTTCGGGCGTGTGAGCGTGTGAAAAAATGCTGAGCCGTGTGACACATGCTCAAGGCGTGTGTCTTGGTAGGTCTGGAACTATCCCTATCGAATAAACACCCCTCTAATAGAGTATGACGCAAAATCAATACTAAGGCCAAATAAAAGAAAATAGTTGGTTAGCGGGATCCTTTTTTTCAGAATTTGATGGTCGGGCAGGCGGTTTTTATTTTTATTTTTCAATTATTTCTTTATTTGTGCAAAATAAAGGAGATGAGGTGGATTAGCGACCATTTCACATGCACTAGCATCTATCAAATTGCTACTTTAAGCAGATTCGAAAGAAAGACAACATGTATAGTTAACCTAACAACTTGTATTTAACTTGATGAGCCAATGACGCAAATGGACCTATCCTACGCGCTTTTTTATAAGAAAAACATTATAAGAGCACCAAGGCTGAGATTTACCCAAAAATTAAGAACCAGCTAAGATCAACCACCAGGCATTAGCTGGGTCAAAGGGTGATGGAAGAGTGATAAGCAAGCTCAAGACGTTCGCAAATACTGTACTGACAGTTTCAATTTTTTTTCGCATAGCGCTGGATGAAACAATAGCAAACAAATATTTCTTAGCGCCTTTATATTCCAAATGTCCGAGCAACTAACCAACTGTTTTCGAAATATCAGAAAATATGAACAATTTAAGAACAGTTTAAGGATGAAACCGCCAAAAAGTAAAAAACAGCCAAGCCCAGCCTCAGCCGAAAGTTACTGGTTCTTAGAAAAAAACGTGTAGAAAATAGTTTAGGAAATGCTGAGCACTAAAAACCGAAACAAGTGCAACCTGGTTATTTCCGCACAAGTCACGAGCTACGAACGAAAGTAACATGTATCCGATTTGTAAACGGAAACAGTGAGCCGGTAGCTTGCTAGCCGGCTCTCCGATTGGATTAAAATCAAAAGGTTTGTTTAGCGCGTGAATCGAGATGAGGGGCCTGGGGACATATAACACCTGGAGGATCTGGTCTGGGTCTGGGTCTGGAGGGTCTGGATGGGGTTAACTGATAGCTGATATTAGCCCAAAATTTAAACTGATAACTGATCATATTTCGAGATTTTTTTTGCTGATACTGATAATTTGGTTTTTAACTGATAGTAGATATTTTTTAGTTTTTAACAACGGGCATTTGCAACTTTGTTGTTTCTAACACAAGAGCTCAAAAAAATTTCAAAAAAATTGAAAAACAGTGTGGTGTCAGTTGTTATAGCTTTCGGATTTGCCGTTTCCTTTCCAGAATCTTCATTCTAATTGCAGTTCGTGGGCTCACTTTAGCAAAAGTTTTTCAGATAGGTTTTGTATGTTATTTACAACACTTTAATACTGAAGCTGAGGTTTCTTCGTGTGGCTTAGTGAAGAAAAGGCAAGGAATCTGCATTTGAGCGGCGACAGCGAGTCGTCTTAATTGAAGACAACTGCTTGAAAGACTGTGTAACTTGCAGCAAACTTGCAATCTTTTCAAGTTCTACAGACCGGACTGTAAAGATTGTAACAAAAAAGCTGTCGTAGACTGACTAGATTTCATGGCGGAGAACGGCACACTACCACCTGAACTGACTTGCCTTGTGTGTCTGCCTGGCGGTGTGCGTATCCGCAAAACTGTGAAATGCAGTTATCGACCTAAATAGGGAATGAGCAAACTTGTACTTACTCACACATCGTGCAACAGCAGTGACGCTGGTAAGGTTCATAATATCCAAGCTAAGAAAGTTTCCTCCCGTGACTTTTTTAGAAAAAAGGACCGAAGGGCATTAGAGTCGATAGTTCGATTGACACGGCCAAAAGTGCTTGATTTGCTTGCCGATGTTAAGTTTTGTGGTTCACAGCTTAGCTACACAGAAGTAAGCCAGTGGAAAGTAAAAAAATGTGTTTGAAATTTTGCAGTTTATCCTTGAATAAGGTAGTATGTGAAGTTATAGAATTCTATGCAAAATACTTGTTGATTTTTACATCATTTTATGTTAGTCCGGCGCTATTAGAGGCGCTACATTACACGAACTCGTTTAAGCTAGCCCTAGGAGGCATAAGCCTTAAAACGTTGAACACTACTAGTTGTTTTCTCACTATTTTTGAAAAATAGTGAGAAAACAACTTTTAGAGATTGGAAATTAACAGAGTGTAAGACCCATTGTAAAGTTTTCAGTAGTTAGGCACTTTTTTTTAGCAAAAACAGTCATTTTTGAGCGAAAAGTTGAACTCTCGTAGTCAACACACGAGTTGGATGTCATATTACGATGATGCCATAAGTCGTGACGTCACTTGATAAGGGTCAAAAGATGTGTTAACGAACAAAAAACAGTTCTACCAAAGCTTTGGAAATCGGTCAAGGAACAAAAATTTACAGCAAAAAAATGGAGGGGGGGGCGTCAACTTGATCCTCCTTATAATTTTTAGCTGATAACTGATAATCAACTACCCCCATCCAGACCCTCCACCTGGCTTAGCTTGTCGCTCGTTATTGGTTTCAAGGAAACATGTGCAGTCTCTGGTTAATGTTACTGTATTGTTTTCGAATTTCAAGGCTGCCTTAGCAGTTTGGAGACCTAAAAGACATTGTTTCTGGACGCGTGGCGCCACATAAAAAGTATATTTAGAACGAAAAATTTCTGATTAGGCCAAGTAAAAAAAAAAATCGGTTAGCGTCCCCGCCCGACCATTGAAAAAGCGCCCGACTCAATTTTTTATT